>OX101784.1:35830583-35840583 GCA_944452715.1 Ophion slaviceki
ACTATGCATCGCGTACCCCCAAACTCGCTCCGCTGCCCAACTTTTCTATCCACATATGTATAGATGTGTAGGTCTTCGACGATTTTATTTCCGATTGCATGCCATTCGTGGATTGTAGGATGGTGCGCTACATGCACTTGTGCTGCAATCCCTACGCGCAATAACGATACGGGAAGCTCAATTTTCCGATTGTTGGCTCGTGAAGCACCCGAAATCCCGGTGTTCCAATCCCGGAAAATCGCAGCACGGAGAGCATGTTCGAATGCCTGGATCAATGTCGAATGGGCGGATAAAAAATAAACAGCGAAAAATCCATTAGCTGGAGCGACGCGGATGCACTTTTTTCGCGGGGATCACCTTACGCGAGTACTTCTCGCACGATTATTTTTTATTTTCTCTTTTGGTTTCGGAACTCATTTACAGTGATTCTTTTCGCGGATGATATACGTAGGTGTAGAGGGTGGCATGCGAAGTGAAGTCCGAGAGAAAAATCCAGATGGTCGTATTGATACCTATCTGAATCCTTTGTATGTTCTACGATCTTTATTTGTCGAGAAAAAAGCTTTTTTTTACTTGTCTCGTTTGCGCATGCACTTTCGGAGCAATTTCGTTCACTTGTGTTATCGTTATGACGTGCACTGTTCAGCAATGAGTAAAAGACCAACTGAACACTATCGTGAATGCCTTAGATTTCGATCGAATGCTTGAAAAAGTAGGCTTGACAGGATCAGTCACTAAATTTCAGATGATGAAAAAAAAAACTTATACTAATCGTAATGACGCCCAATTATTTTTTTAAACAGCTAAGAGGAAAACATACACAAAGGAAAACAAATTTTTTAATCCCATGCTACAAGAAAAATCGAAGGCAGAATTGAAAATTAATTACTCTCGAAAAGTAAAGAAGATCGTAGAACATATATGGCGGTGATTCGAATAGGTATTCGAATCACCTAGATTTGCCTTTCGGATGTCAAATTTGTTTTTCGGCAAGATTGCTTCACCCGTGCGGAAATATGTTGGGGAGTTTCCAGACCCTACCACATCCGCACGTAGAGAATCTACATTGGAATCCCAATGGATTCCGCGCTATTTCCCGATTGACAACGTTTCAGAATTTTTTATTCGAATTTCTCAACCGTTATTTGTTGGATCTCCCAAAAAAGATCCTTGCTTCATCCCGTGGACAAATTTGTTGGGCAGTCCCAAGATGCACATCTCTGTAGGGATCTGTTGGGGACACCGCACTTACTCCTTGTTGGGATCCACTTGGATTCTGCTCGGCTCCCAAATGGACGCCGTTTGAGAATTCTTACCACGTTCGAATCGAAAATATGTGAAAAGTCACGAGACGAAACTCGGCGTGTTGAAACATGACCTGTACGCTTCGTAAGCGCGTATGTGTTGTAATATCATGTCAAAATGCAGTAAAATGAATAACAAAGGATAATTACAATGGATTTCCAATGATGTGATTTAAATGGATTTTTAAGGTATACTTTTTCAAGCGATTTATACTTTTTAAAGATAAGATTCATATTTATTAAGATCCACTTATTTTCTGTATCTATATATTTTGTTTAAAAACTTCAACATACAGAATGCGATGAGATCAACCAAGAATCGTATTGGATTCCGTTCGATGACGTGGGAATCCTTTAGGATTTAAGTTGGATACTTACATTGGGGGATCCCGATTAGAATTCAACTTACGAGCGTGACCTTTTCTTTCCAAACGGATCCAACGCAACGATCCATTGGATCCCTGTCAAGAACTTGGAACAAGTAATGCCGTTGAAGTTTGCATCGTTGCAATGCAACGGAAATACTATTTTATATTCTTTCTTCTTCATTTTCTCTGCTATCGAAAATCTTTTTTGTACAGATTCAGGTTCTAGGTCTCCAATGAGGATATTTAAAAAAGTTATCAGTATCTTTTTATCTGTTAAAAATAAAATTGTGATCGGAAATCAATTATTTTCGTTGCTTTCCAATGATGCACACTTTCATATCAAAAACAGTATGGGAATCCAATTGGCTACTTACGACAATTTCTACACGGACACAAGTATATTTTTACCATGAGCATTTGTGATTTTCCTTAGTTTTCCGACTCGTTTTCCCCGATTCTCGTCTCGAACAAGATCTGCATATAAATATACAAGCGTTCTTGAGTTTATAGATCCACTAAATATATTGTTCCAACCAATGGCCTCGGATCCACCAAAGTCCCTTGAATTTCTAATTACCTCGAGACGCACACGTCCATTACTCCCATTCAAAATCCTCCCACACAAAATTCCACGGAGTAACCAGGATCACCATCGAAGTTAAAGGATTGCTCGGAAACGTGGAGAGAAAAAACGATAAAAACGGAAGTCAAGCACGGCATATTATATGCATAAGAGAAGAGTTGGGGGGTGCACGAGGGTCGGAGGTTTGCGGTGACGACGCGACCACGGGAAAGTAGAAGAAATGAGCGGGGAGGGATGGGGTTTGGACGAGAAATCGCGTCGGTACCGAGGCCGTTATTACGCGTCTGAGTCCTTTCTTATTCAAATGCTGCCCCCGGGTTCGCCTTGATCGTCCCATTCCCTCTTTCTCACTCTTTTAGCTTGCATTTTTTTTTCGACCTTCTCGTTTTTTTGCTTTCTTTCGGGCCCCTTTCATTCTCCTCTTTTCTGGTCTTGCACCGGCAAGAAAAGCTGAAAGAACTTTGTCACGTGTTCCCCAGAGGTGCGAGTGGATCGAGCCACGGACGGTAAACCCTACGCTTTTTTTTCTTCGTCTTTTGCCTCTTCCGCTTCTGGTGCGCAGCTTGCACATTCGCGCGCGCGCGCGCGCGGGGACCGAACTTTTATAACGAGTAAGACGTTGAGCCAACTTTGCTACCCCTAATTGCAGAAGCTCACTTTCACGTTGAGCAAGAAGAAGCCGACTGAGAAATTGCGTTGTTGCCCTCGACAATCGGTCATTCCCTTATGATTAACAGCCCGCTCGTGTAGCAAAGCTCTCGAGACATTTGTCAGACGGCACAGAATCACTAGTGGCTCTGGCGATAATGCCGTGCGAATTTCTGTCTCGAGGCAACGTGACACAGCGTTGACGTTTGCGTCGCTGAAATGCGACGAGAGTCTTTATTTATTTCCATTATACGACATGAATACTTTTGTAGATCGAGGGCGAAGATCTCTAGGGTGCGAAACCAACGTTTGGGTGATTTTCGATGTACATGAAGTTTGCATCGTTGCTATCCAACGGTTTCATTTTTTTTTCGATTTTGTTTGATTGGTCCCGGTGGCCGTAAATATTTTTTATTCATTTTACCATATTTTTTTAGCAACTAGAGCCGAACTGACCAAGAAAAAATAGGAAATTACAAAATAGAAAAAAAAAATGAAACCGTTGGATAGCAACGATGCAAACTTCATGTACATTGATTTTCGTAGGCTAAATCGATGGGAAGAAAATTGAGGATGCGAAAGAAATGAATTTCCATTGCACACCAAAGATGCAAACTGCATCGTGACAGTTGCCTCGTGTCGCGATTTATTGACATCTCGAAATACTGCTCATATTTGAGATAAATAAGATAGTGTTTGTGTTAACGGGTTATACGCCGTTAGAAATCTAAAAAAATCGAATTTATTTATTGCATTTTCAGAATGTACAAATATGTGAGTATATTCCCTAAAAATTTCAAATCGATCCAGCGAAAATTCTCGGAAATACACACATATTTGTAAGGACGCTCGGAGCGCTACAAAGTACGACTGTTGAAGCTTCAATCGCGTTTTTCTCAAATCGGCGTTTTCAAAGTCGGTGAGCACGATTTCTCAAAAACGGCTCAACCGATCGGTGTGCAATTTTAACACAACCTTGTCAGATATATTCTTCAGTTATTAATCGCAGGAATAAGATTTACAGCTTACCCTCCATGTTTGAAAATTACAATCTTCTGACCAGGATACATTGCGAGCAAGTACATCTTCACCAAATGTCTACCCGGCCAGAACATTGACATGTCCTGGAAAGTGGAGCCTGCCTTTAAGAACTGTGTAAAGCTACTTTGCTTCCCACCTCATCAAAGATATTCATAATTGATTAGGATAAAACTAATGTATGTGTTGTAATTCTATTCACCATCAAAAGCATTCATTTCATCAATGATAATCGACGAGGATAAGCATGCTCATAATAAATACCGGCATTACAATAACTAATGATTTGAGCATAACCAATAGCCAAATCATCCAATGAGGCAAAAAAGTAAAGCAGGTGATTCGTGATTTCTTAACGCCTTGCGACCATGTTGGGAAATATCAATGTTCTGGCCGGAAAGACATTACCTGAATGTATTTCCCCAACAATCCGCCAGGTGGCTACAAGCGAAGCGCTTCGCGTAAGCAAGGTACCATCGTACGAGGATAAAAGTTCGTTCTGTGCGTTGCGCTACGTACAGAAGTGCGCTGCATTTGCGTGCATTTGCGCTTACGATTTTGCGATATTTGTGAAATAACCTTTGCACTCGAGGCCTTTTTTGCTCGGATAGTGAATGATGAGCGAGAGTCACCTCTCGAGTGCAAAGGGATAACAAGTATCAGTATACCACCTAATACTATCTATTTTACTCGGGTTGATCGCTAAAAGCATTTTCCAGTACTTGATCGTTGTCCTGCGAGGTTCCCAATCAGTTCCCGAAAACGGAAACGGCGGATCGGGGCCTGGCCTAAGACCCGTTACATGACGAACCTGATCCACGCTGGGCGGCCTGATCATGGCCTGATATTATTTAGGGTAGGCAGATCAGAGGCCAGACTTTTTCCCGACTCATATTTGTACACGGGAACGTGGACTCCCCAAATAATGTCTGCACTGGTAAGGGCAGTTTTTGTGCAGTGCCACGTATGTCGGTGCGCGGACGATGACATTCTTCGCTTGCGGAAGTCCTAACTCCCGGACAGGTGATCTGCAGCAAAAAAATCAAACATATTTTTACTTTGTACAATATTGTGTATAAGTTGACCTAGAATCAAGAAGAAAAAATGAAAAATAAAAAAAATAGTGAGCGATCGGAAGGAAGTTTGTTTTTTTCCCAAAAATTTACGCAGTTTTTTGCTCGCTATTTTTTTATTTCTCAATTTTTCTTCTTGATTCCAGGTCAACTTATACACAATATTTTACAGAGTAAAAATATGTTTGATTTTTTTGCTTCGGATCACCTGTCCGGGACTTAGGACTTCCGCAAGCGAAGAATGTCATCGCCCGCGCACCGACATACGGGGCTCCTCCCACTCCCACCACCATGTTTTGTCAAACTTTAAAAAATATTTTGATGTTCAATAAAGACTGCTTAGTCAACATCCTAAATATCAACATTCTATTTTTAATACTTTTCGCATAAAAAATTGGTGAAAAATCGAACATTCTTTGGCCCAACAAGGCAGAACCTTCCCTTAAGTAATTTGGCTATTTCTTATCCTCAAATCGTCAATTACCGTAAACCCGGTATTTATAATAAGCATTGTTATCCTCGTCGATTATCATTGATGAAATGAATGCTTTTAATGATGAATAGAATTACAACAGATGTATTAGTTTCATTGCAATAAATTATAAATATCTTTGGTGAGGTGAAAAGCAAAGCAGCCTTTCTTTAGTTCTGAAAGACAGGCTCTACTTTTCAGAACATGTCAATTTTGCGGCCGGGTAGACATTACGTGAAGATGTACTCGCAATGTATCCCGGCCAGATGGTTGTAATTTCCAAACATAAAGGGTGAGCAGTAAAAAAGGATTTTGCGATCTTCCCGGTTTGCTCCATGGGAGGGCCCGGTCAGGTAAATCAGACAAGGCAGGTCTGGTCACGGACGGACACAAAGTAGGGAATGCCCGGTCACATTCCTGCACGGGTTGTCAGTAGGCTATTTCCAGTTGCTCAGAGACCCCTGAGAGTGTTGCCGACAGCCCCCCATCCCCTAATGCACCGCATGATCGCATTTCGCACGAGGGCACAGGGAATCTGGCGAAAACCCGTGTCGATAAAGGTCGCTACATCTTCACCGTGTTTCCGGTTGCGTTCACCATAGAAAACAATATTTTCACGTCTCTCCAAAAAAAAACAGACGCGCTATCATGGGAGTACATTTTTAAAAGGAACACACGACCCTCCATCAATTCTTTTCTCATATTTCGTAATCCAATTAACGCGGAAACGAGAAATGAAAAATTTGCAAGAGTGCACATTGTTGACTTTTCGACGAATATACCTGTCCCATAGTAAATAGCTCGATTTTTCTTTTTCCTCGCTTCGAACTCGAAACAGGGCGAGCGCAAAACGCTTGGGGACGTAGAAGAAAAGAAAAAAAATGCATTCTCTGCTTCGGGACCGGAGCGCGCAATGCAGCCTCGGATTTCTCGCTAACGATCCGAGTGACCGTTTTAATTAGATATAATGGTGAAAATAGAAGAGAAAAAACGCACCTGTCACGACGCAGAGACGAATGGGAATTATGCAGTTGGAGAGCACGAGAAAACTCGTGGGGAGGGAGAGAGGCAGGGGACTAGTGGGGTAAGCGGGATCAGGATATACACATAGTGGTTGATGTTTTGCCGGCGCAGGTGCCGATGCATTTGTGCACGATTCTAACGGTACAAACGCGTGAGGATGTTGCCCCGTTCCTTCGTCTCGCCCCCGGGGATAGCGAAGATACGCCAAGAGGAACGAATCCGCGAGAAAATTGAACTTTACGGATATGCTCGAAGGACGAAGAGATTTATTCAAGTGTCGCAAGCAAGCTGGGGAATGTTCAGTCGTGTCGAGAATAAATCATTTTTCGCAAATTTTTCATTTATATCTTTTTTTTAAATCCACATTTGCTTAGCTCTATGAAATGATGCGGAATTTTCATTTTTCGAAGCTGAAGTTTGCATCTTTGGACTGCGACGGAAATTTATCGTAATTTTTGTAATTTTTGTAATTTTCGTTATTTCTATTATTATTCATAATCTCATTTGCAGATTTGAGTCGGAATTTTTTGTTAAGTAGCCGAAAACTCGAGTGATCTTTTTACAAAGAACGGCCAAAATCCAGTGAAATTTCGGGCGTTTTCTCTAGCTTGGTAAAGAAAAAACAAAAAATATTTTCACCATTTTTTTACAAGATTTTTATTGATGTTTCAAGAAATTACGAAAAAAATTGTGAAAAAAAATTGAAAAGGTCTCTATATATGGCGGTGAAAGAAGGGTTGAGGTGGTTGACATGATTCCAGAGCTCCTATTCATTTGAAATGGAAATAAAACTAATTTTCTTGATCAATAAAAATGTCATTATGGCAGGTGCCAAAGAGAAAAAGAAATATCAATGGCGACTGTCTGAAAAAAGTAGATATTGCGCACTTTTTTCGAGGGTTTCAATTAAAAAAAATAGTAATTATAATAATTTCGCAATGTCCAAGGTAGGAACGATAGAGGGATGTGTGCTGCCGATCCATACCAAATTGGAAGTCAATCGGTTCATTAGAACTCAAGATTTTATGTCATCCAGTTTGGAAAAAGTAGTTTCAAGAAAAACGCGTTCAATGTTTTTATTAGTAAAATTAGTAGTAGTTGAACTTACCTTATATTAATCGGCCATTCCTCGTAAAGTGTGCCTTCCGCGACTTCGAAATGATGATTTTCTGAAGCTCGTTCTTCCTTGCGAGCAGTTATAGTTTCCTTAGAAGCTTCTGAACAGTTTGTAGGTCCGACCAGTCGTTCCTATTCTGCTCTCGTTGGTTGGCGTACAATAATGGACATTTCGATATTTCCTTTCGAGGACAAATTCTTAAGCCCTTAGGTCACAGTAACGCGTATAAAATCATGTGCGAATTTAACAATTTTTTTTCGTATCAAAAAGTGATCCACTCATAAAATTAATTACACATCTATTTAGTATGAATATCAAGCTTTTAGAAAATATATAAATATTTTTTTTCGATGTACAAAATGGCCGACTACTAATATTTTCTTTTGATATCTTTTTTTACGCGCTTTGCGGCGTGACATTTAGCATCCACAATTTTTTACCTAGAACAAAAAACAAAAATTTTCTTCAATCTACACTAGAATACCTAAAGAAATACGTACGGAATTTAAAAAATATTATCTTATTCAAAAGTTGTAGGTATTTGAACTTAAGAAATGAATTTTCAGTGAAAAATTTCGTTAGAACTTCTCATAAATTGCTCAGAAAATGAAATTTTTTCGAATAATCAGAAATTCCGTACGTAACTTCTTTGCAAAATGCAATTAGGAACATAACTTTTAAATTTGCAGTAAATCGAGTGAAAATTGTTGAAGTTTTTTGTCACGCTGATTGGAAAAAAGCTGTTTTGAGTAGTCGGCCATTTTGTAGATCGCAAAAAAAATATATGTATTTTCTAACAGCTTGATATTCATACTAAATAGATATGTAATTAATTTTATGAGTGAATCACTTTTTCACACAAAATGTTAAATTCGCACATGATTTTCATACCCGTTACTGTGACCTAAGGCCTTAAGTCTCGTAATCCCCCGAAAAAACTGCAAGAGAACTATCTGAGAAAAAATGCGGCCGAGATTCGAAGCCGGGACCTTTCGATTGCCGGTCGACTGCTCTGACCACTGAGCTACGCCAGCCCGCTTACCTCACTTTTCTCGGATAGTCTCCATATACGTAACGCAACGTTACAGTCTCTAATTCAAGAAAAAGCAAAAAAAAAACAGATTGTTTTCTCATTTATAGACTAGTATATTGCCTTAAGGCTATCCAGAATTCTTTTACGAGGATCCTCATTGTTTGCGGCATCCTAAAAATCAATTCAAATATTTAGTGATAACAGCAATAAAATGGCAATTCCCTCGTTCTCTCTGTCCCCCAATGCGTCTCTTCTCTGTGCCTCGATCGTTATCGGCATCCGGTTTCGCCTCGAGAGATCAAACGATTTGTCAGGCCTCTTGCACGCGGCCATTTTTCTTCGTACGTTCTCGTGCGGTTCAAGCGCAAGGAGCGTTCGATCATGCGAGAAATTGATATAATTATCGGGTAGGTTGAAGATTCGACGTTCGATTTTATTCCGTAGATACCGATAGGCGGTGCCTGGCGTCGAAACACGTCGAACCGAGCGGGAAACTTTTTTTTTCCTCCGCAATCTAGTAAAAAAGCAACGTCGAGTTAATTTTTTTTTAATACAAAAAATCTTATCTGTCGCCAGAGGGGAAGAGAAAACTTTCGAATTGTGTAAACGTGTCCCTTGCGGATGACGAAAGAATTAAATGCAATTTCGAACGTTTCTGTCGCCATATTCTTGTCACTGGATGCACGTGCACAGCATCGGCTTTTTCTTGTTCTTCCGTTTGGTGTTTTTTTTTTCTTCTTCATCCGAACCGTGTCTCGGTTTCTCTTTTACCGAGGTCTCGCTCGGCACTCTTTGCCATCTCAGGTGCACTGCCGATCAAATATATATATATATATATATATATATATATATATATACCTACACATTAAAAGTAGCCCGTGCGTACGACGACTCTCATTCAACGAATCACTTTCGCAAGACCCGAGATTTCACTGCGCTTGTCGCGCGCATGCATATAAACATGGGCCGTTCCGATTTAGTCCGAATAATCATGAAAAAGACATAAATTTCAATCGAGCCGTATTTTTTCGATCATTTTAACATTAGAGATGCAATGTATTGGATTTTTTAAACTTTAGAGAAATTCCCTGATCGTAAATCCTACGTTTTTCCAAAACATAAATACTTATATGTATATATACCATATGTATACATATTTATGTACATGGAGAAAATATATTTCACATCCGCTTTATACAAGGTGACAATTATAAAGTGGCTCTGGGGTTTGTAGGGCTCTTGCGCAAAGATTTTGCGACTGAAAAAAAAATATTTTTAATGATCATTCAAGTTCCCTTCGAAAAAAAATATAGCGAATTTTTGTGATGGTTAGTTATTGCC
>OX101784.1:35845583-36068083 GCA_944452715.1 Ophion slaviceki
CTGTACATGCGTGTATAAGTAGATGAGTGTCTACATATATGTATACATATGCATACAATTGGATTCTACTGTTGTGTGTGTGTAGATGGCGTCGAAGATTGCTTCGTTGGAATGCAAAGATGTTCCTTTTTTAATTTCTAGCCTTTTTTTAAATCAAATTAACATTTTAAATTTGCAATAAGAATACGTAAAAACGGGTGTCTACAAAACAGCATTAATGCGGTACTAAACATTGCTGGAATGCAACGAAATTTTTTTTCCGCTTTTATTTCTTCGTTTCCTCATTGTCCACAATATTTTCCTGGCACTTTATATTTTCGATTTCTGACAAGGACTCTAAAGAACGTTAGACCAATTTTCATAAAAGGTATAGTAAAAAAAAAAACATTTTCGTTGCTTTCCAACGATACAAACGTTAATATTCTTTTACCGTTTTGTACGGCCTAAATCGATATTCTGTAGCCGAAATATTCACGGAAACGATTGATAATCCCAACGAACTGAAATATTGAAAAATTCGTTGCAACCCAACGATGCAAAATTCATGACGTTGAAGTTTGAATCGTTCGGATGCTACACTGATGTACCACACTGGACGTTTCATCATTCTTTTTTTCTTCATCCAAAATAAACTTGAAAATCCTGCAAACAATTTGAGCCATCTCCGATATTAAAATGTGCAAAAGTACGGATTTTTATATAGCAGAGTTATACAGTCGACATCCGTCACCGTGCGCTTCTACAAAAACTCGTATCTCTCGCTGAACGGTGACTGTGATGAATGTTTTTTTTAAATTCGTGCGGACGCTTGTTTTATCGGCGCGAATGGTTTGCATGGACCCACTCTGACAGGCCGAAAAAGATCGTTTTTCCAAATTTTTTGATCTACTAGATTATTTACTTGGGATTTGAAAAAAAAGTATGTCATTAAGCATACATCAAACTTATTTCGTGTAAATATTTGTGAAAAAAAATTACAAAGTAACAACGTTATTGAGGTGTAATAGAGCCCTGTATAAATATGTAGCCCAACAGTCGGATCGATAACTTGAAAATCGGTCGGAAAAATAAAAAAGATTTATAATCTGTATAAATGTAGTCCTCGTTGTACATAGTAGTGTTGCGAAATAAAAAATTCTCACAATGTCAGGGGTTCAAAAAAAGTATAATTTTAGTGACATTTTTTCTTATATCCGGGGGCGTAAAAAATTCTGAAAAAAAGCGGCTACGTACAACGATAGCTACTGCAATTACGGAAATTTCGGTTTTCCGGCCAGGTCGAGAAAAGTTTCGATAAAAACGCGATTAAAAGTTTCAGTATACGTAAATCGTTGCGCTACCTGCTACCACTAAATCATCCCTAACTTGGTCAATCTTCAGTGTTTTAACTCAAATTTTCTTTCACATATTCTTGAAAATGTGTACTTCGAGAAAATACGAAAAGCATCGATTTTTAGACCCGTCACAGTGGTGTCCCTTCCCGTGAAAAATTTGCCGGCGCTTAAGATACGGCCGACGCTTGGTACGATATTCAGCACCAACCACTAATACCCAGTGTTGGTCCTTTATACGGGCCAATGATTTCGCCATGATTCTGCCAGTGCTCATTTGAAGCATGGCAAACCAACGCCCGCCCAACCTTGGGCCAAATATCGATTCCCAACTGTCAGCCAACTATTGGACCCCAGTGTTGGCCCCGAACATGGGCCAATCGGTTGATCATGGGTTTGCCAGTCTCGAATTCAAGCTCGGCACACGATCGAAGAGCCAACGCTGGGCCAGTACTAATTAATGACCGTCGGCCAATTGTCGGGGCGAGCGCAGGCCCTGAGTCTGAGCCAATCGTTTGACCGCGGTTTTGCCAATGCTTATTTTTAGCATGGCTCATAATGACTGTTATCTGAAATTCACTTTATTAAAAATAATATTGATTTATACTAAAGTTTTGTGGTGTATTAAAAAAAGCCGAGTTATTATGATAGTATTAAGAAATGTCTAGTGTTAAAACGACGACAAAAATTATAAGACTCTTGACAGCAGGTTAGGATCAGAGATAATGAAATGTAAAAACAAGTAGATAGTGAAACAAATTTGAAAACATTCCACGAACAAGTATTGTGCATAACGATGTTAGTGAATCTAATAATTTTTTCGATGAGCAATCATCGAGCACAGAAACTTGTGAATCTGATCGATTGTTGGCTAAGCGTTGGGTTGTTTTGACAGCTCTGCACTGGACCAACACTAGCCCGAATATTGCGCCAACAATATGAAGCCGACCTTAGCCCTACTATGGGCAGGTGATTACGCCAACCGACAGCCAATGATCGTGATCTCTTTAGCCCAATGTTGGGCCAATACCCGGCCAACTGTTAGGATTTCTGGTAAGCCTACCATTGGCCAACCGTACATCCCAGCGTTGGGCCGAAGAGATCACTCCTACCGTGGCGCAACACTAAGCCGGTAGTGCTGCCGTACATCGGCCAATGGTAGAATGTGATTGGCGTGACGCTGGCTCGAGGTTGGGTTGGTTGTGTCGTTTTTCACGGGTTGAAAGCTGCTACGTTAAAGTTGAGCCTTTTTCTGCGTCCCTTCATGCACACCCATGACATATTTTATATAAATGCCTTATATTGTATACACGTACTGTGTGCCCAAATCTACCGATGCTCTTATACAGAGGTTGGGCATATTTATACGTCTGTAGAGTCGGGACGATGGCTTCTCTCTGCGCTGTACTTGCCGGGTTCCTTGGCTCTGGGTCTCGTTATATAAAGTCCGATCTGTATAGGGCGATATAAGCCAACAAGCCCAGGGCCAAAGCTTTTACACAAGGTGTACGAATAACGTAAGGAGAGGTATGTTATACATGTATATGTACACACACACACACATGCAGGTATGGATATAAAATAGATTATACATATACGTACGTGGTATAGGCGTCCTTATATTCTTGGGTGACTGCGGAGGACGTCGGAGAATTTATCGTGCTCGGACGGAGTTTAATTTCGTGGCTGTTAAGGACCCAGGACCTTCTCTCTCGTTCGGTCTATGCGTCTCAGGCAAATGTAGGTGCGGTATGCATTACATATATCCCCGCCTCTCCTGCTCTCTCTTAGTCTCTCATTGAGGAAGCTCATTCATTCGTTACACGTCACAGTTATTGGCGGTTGAAATGAATGGCGACCGCGCACGCGGTTTCTCTCGCGTATCGAAGGTGTCAAATAATTGAAAGTCATTTCGTACGCGTCTTGTTTTGTACTGGGCTTGCGAGGTGGTTCAACGCTTGCAAATTCGTCGTTTAGTTTATCGATGTCGCGACGGGTTTGGTGAATTTAGTCGATTCGAGGTCCGGGTCGCCGTTGAGGAGACGAGACTGGAAAAAGAGGTGAGTTTGGACTATTTTTTATGGATGAGCACCCATATAGGGTCGTAACAAAAATGCCAGCATTCAGCCATTAAACGGTTTGCTGATAATCGGCCTATAATTCGTCGACCAGCATTGGGGTACTGTAGGCGGATGAACGGCTTGTCAGATCTATGCCAGCCATTCGTGGGCCAATACTATCGCACCGATAATATGGCGATCAGCATTGGGGTATCGTATGCGGATGAACGGCTTGCCAGATCTATTCCAGCCATTGATGGTTTGTTTTTGGGCGTTTTGCAAATGCAGGTCGTTAAACTGTAACACGTAAAAACAAGGGATAAGGTTTCGAAAAGCATATCCCACTGATGAAGCTGAAATTTTGCACCGACCTTCTTTTCAATATTTTAAGAGAACCTTTGAAAGGATATTGGCGACTAGCAATAGTTTTCGATATATCGTAAATTAAAATTTATTTATTGTACTGCGCTTCTACTATGTTAAATAAATCCAAACAAACCCATCCCAAATGGCAAGTGATATGCACATACGCGCGAGCACTGTTTGCTAGGAAGCAGCGCGGCCGGAGGAATGGGGGGTATTTTTCGGATATATAGATATACTCGTATGGTGTGAAATAATAAACTTTACAATGCGATATATCGAAAAGTATTGCGAGTCGTCAAAAATCCGTTAATGGTTTCTCTTAGGATAATGAGAGGAAGTTCGGTGCAAAATTTCAGCTCGATCAGAGGAGTATGCTTTTCGGAACTTCACCCAAAACGTGCGAGTTATTTTTACAGCCTAAATAAACCAAAAAAAATGTTGGTAAACTTTAATGTCACGAATAAAATTATCGGCATTAAAGTAAGGAACGAACAAACGATGGATTCTGTAAGTGTTAGAATGGCTAAGTGGGTTGGGCGCTCGACACTAGAACGAAAGGCGCAGGTTCGATCCCGATGAAAGGTAAAAACTTGAACAATGCAGAAAGCGTTTTTAATGCAATTATTCTATGCACATGGACATAAGTAAAGCATAAGAAAACAAAAAAGATATTATTAGAATTTTTATATTCATAATTTGTCAATTTTTTGTTTTTCATTTCCGGCAGAAGATCCGGCAGCCGTTGCTGGGCCAATATGGGCGTATGATAGTTGGCCAAGTCTTAGCAGCCATTCATGGTTTACCATTACCAACCATGCATGGTGCGGATCTGGCCCGTTTATATAGCCATTACCGCGCCATCGTTTGATCTCTGGCAACCAGTCGTGGGCCATTACTGTGCCGATTGTAAAACCCTATTTGGGCAGTGGATAGAATGGAAATGAGATTGAGGGGTATTCGTTCTACGTATTTTCAAGTAGCTTTACAAATTTTTTCCCAAAATTTTGTACGAACATGGCTGCGATGAAGCTGGATGAAGCGAGTGAACTTTTGGCGGATAGTGTTCTGCGGCTGGCAACATTAACGTCGCTATTTGTTCACCGATTGATTTGACATTTTTTTGGTACATTCCCATATAGGGTCGCCTGTCGTAACAAAAATGCCAGCATTCAGCCATTAAACTGTTTGCTGATAATCGGCCAATAATTCGTCGACCAGCATTGGGGTACTGTAGGCGGATGAACGGCTTGCCAGATCTATGCCAGCCATTCGTGGGCCAATACTATTGCACCGATAATATGGCGATCAGCATTGGAGTATCGTAGGCGGATGAACGGCTTGCCAGATGTATGCCAGCCATTGGTGGGCCAATACCATCGCACCGATAATATGGCGATCAGCATTGAGGTATCGTAGGCGGATGAACGGCTTGCCAGATCTATTCCAGCAATTGATGGATTGTTTTTGGGCGTTTTGCAAATGCAGGTCGTTAAACTGTAGCACGTAAAAACAAGGCATAAGGTTTCGAAAAGCATATCCCACTGATGAAGCTGAAATTTTGCACCGACCTTCTTTTCAATATTTTAAGAGAACCTTTAAAAGGATATTGGCGACTAACAATAGTTTTCGATATATCGTATATTGAAAGTTATTTATTGTACTGCGCTTCTACTATATTAAATAAGCCCAAACAAACCCATCCCACATGGCAAGTGATATGCCATACGGGCGAGCACTGTTTGCCAGGAAGCATCGCGGCCGGAGGAGTGGGGGTATCTATGGGATATATAGATATACTCGTACGGCGTGAAATAATAAACTTTACAATGCGATGTATGGAAAACTATTGCTAGTCGTCAAAAATCCGTTAACGGTTTCTCTTAGGATAATGAGAGGAAGTTCGGTGCAAAATTTCAGCTCGATCAGAGGAGTATGCTTTTCGGAACTTCACCCAAAACGAGCGAGTTATTTTTACAGCCTAAATGGACCAAAAAAAATTGTCGGTAAACTTTAATGTCACGAATAAAATTATCGCCATAAAAGTAAGGAACGAACAAACGATGGGTTCTGTAAGTGTTAAAATGGCTAAGTGGGTAGGGCGCTCGACACTACACTCAGAAAAAAGATTTATTAAGGACAAAGAATTTTGTCTCCCGGCGAATAAGTTTTCTTATTCGTATGTCGGCCTACTACGATTGTATTAACAGCTAAGAACATTTTTTATTTAACTTTATGTTTAAGATTTACTAAGAATTTTTATTAACATCTAATACGATATATAAGTTAGAAGAAATAGGTCTTTTATGTCCGACAAATAGAGTTTTTCTTAACATCTAATAGGATTCTTCATAATCCCCCAGCTGGTTTTCTTCGAGGAATTGTGTCATTTCGTCCGTCATTATTTTTTCACTTGATCGTTTTTTTCTCACTTAATATTCTTACTTACACTCAAATAATTCCTCACTGTCGAGTTTCTCACTTCCGAAACGCAACACTGACACTTGTGCCAAAAGCATTGGCATAGGAAGAAGCTACATGGTAAGCGTATGCGTGAGCTACATCTGACGAGCGGCCTGCTGTCGGGCCCGTCGCGTTGAAAGGCAAAGTGCGCATGCGCGCATTAGTATCATAGTCGCGAAATAAGAGGTTTTCGTGATTGGAAAGTAGTATTTATTTGATTTGAGGAAATATTTATTCAAATTTTCTATTTTAAATATGGCTTTTAATTGATGCGAAAAATCGGCACGTAAAGAGACATATTTAGTGACGCCGAATAAATTCTGTAGTTACAATCACATAAAAACTGTCTCCATACGAGTAAACGTTTATTAATTTCTAAGAAATTATGTTCTAATGTGCCAATTTATTGAAACATAATAAATCTTTTTTCTGAGTGTAGAACGAAAGGCGCAGGTTCGATCCCGATGAAAGGCAAAAATTTGAACAATGCAGAAACTGTTTTTAATGCAATTATTCTATGTACATGGACATAATTAAAGCATAAGAAAACAAAAAAGATACTACTAGAATTTTTTTATTCATAATTTGTCAATTTTTTGTTTTCTTTTCCGGCAGAAGATCCGGCAGCCGTTGCTGGGCCAATATGGGCGTATGATAGTTGGCCCAGTCTTAGCAGCCATTCATGGTTTACCATTACCAACCATGCATGGTGCGGATCTGGCCCGTTTATATAGCCATTACCGCGCCATCGTTTGTTCTCTGGCAACCAGTCGTGGGCCATTACTGTGCCGATTGTAAAACCCTATTTGGGTTGCAACAACATTTTACTTCGAAGTGCCTAGGGGATTTTTTAGACGTTGAAAACTTTTTCGGTGAAAAAATATTTTTGTCGATTTTTTTTAGCGAGAACAATTGTTTTTTAATATGCACGTTTTTTTAAGTTAATATTTTTTTTACTTCTCCGAGCACTTCGAGAGCAAATCTTATCTAGAACTCAAATTATTTTGAATTTTTGTCGATGTGAAAAATTGGAGAACTCTTGCCGACCGCAGGGCACTATCGCACAAAAATCACTCGCCTCATCCGACTTTAGCGCCGTTATTTCTTTACAAAATCTTGTGAAAAAAATTGTGAAGATCCTTGAAGGTGTGTACATTGAATGCCACAAATCGGAATTTACATTCTATCAGCTAGGTATCCATAAAAAAATGTCAAAATTCACCTTTTTCCGGGCTGTGGTACGAGCGTAGCGGAGATCCCGTGAAAAACGTCCCAACCGACTCAACCTCGAGCCAGTGTCTCGCCAATCACATTCTACGATTGGCCGATGATCGGCGGCACTACCGGCTAGTGTTGCGCCACGGAAGGAGTGATCTCTTCGGCCCAACGCTGGCATGTACGGTTGGCCAATTGTAGGCTTACCGGAAATCCCAACAGTTGGCCGGGTATTGGCCCAACATTGGGCCCGTGAAAAACGACGCAACCGAGCCAACCTCGAGCCAGCGTCACGCCAATCACATTCTACCATTGGCCGATGAACGGCAGCACTACCGGTTTAGTGTTGCGCCACGGAAGGACCCATATAGGGTCGCCTGTCGTAACAAAAATGCCAGCATTCAGCCATTAAACGGTTTGCTGATAATCGGCCAATAATTCGTCGACCAGCATTGGGGTACTGTAGGCGGATGAACGGCTTGCCAGATCTATGCCAGCCATTCGTGGGCCAATACTATCGCACCGATAATATGGCGATCAGCATTGGGGTATCGTAGGCAGATGAACGGCTTGCCAGATCTATGCCAGCCATTGGTGGGCCAATACCATCGCACCGATAATATGGCGATCAGCATTGGGGTATCGTAGGCGGATGAACGGCTTGCCAGATCTATTCCACCCATTGATGGTTTGTTTTTGGGCGTTTTGCAAATGCAGGTCGTTAAACTGTAACACGTAAAAACAAGGGATAAGGTTTCGAAAAGCATATCCTATTGATGAAGCTGAAATTTTGCACCGACCTTCTTTTCAATATTTTAAGAGAACCTTTAAAAGGATATTGGCGACCAGCAATAGTTTTCGATATATCGGATATTGAAAGTTATTGTACTGCGCTTCTACTATATTAAATAAATCCAAACAAAGCCATCCCACATGGCAAGTGATATGCACATACGGGCGAGCACTGTTTGCCAGGAAGCAGCGCGGCCGGAGGAGTGGGGGGTATCTATGGGGTATATAGATATACTCGTATGGCGTGAAATAATAAACTTTACGATGCGATGTATGGAAAACTATTGCTAGTCGTCAAAAATCCGTTAACGGTTTCTCTTAGGATAATGAGAGGAAGTTCGGTGCAAAATTTCAGCTCGATCAGAGGAGTATGCTTTTCGGAACTTCACCCAAAACGAGCGAGTTATTTTTACAGCCTAAATGGACCAAAAAAACTGTCGGTAAACTTTAATGTCACGAATAAAATTATCGGCATAAAAGTAAGGAACGAACAAACGATGGGTTCTGTAAGTGTTAAAATGGCTAAGTGGGTAGGGCGCTCGACACTAGAACGAAAGGCGCAGGTTCGATCCCGATGAAAGGTAAAAATTTGAACAATGCAGAAACTGTTTTTAATGCAATTATTCTATGTACATGGACATAAGTAAAGCATAAGAAAACAAAAAAGATACTACTAGAATTTTTATATTCATAATTTGTCAATTTTTTGTTTTTCATTCCCGGCAGAAGATCCGGCAGCCGTTGCTGGGCCAATATGGGCGTATGATAGTTGGCCCAGTCTTAGCAGCCATTCCTGGTTTACCATTACCAACCATGCATGGTGCGGATCTGGCCCGTTTGTATAGCCATTACCGCGCCATCGTTTGTTCTCTGGCAACCAGTCGTGGGCCATTACTGTGCCGATTGTAAAACCCTATTTGGGGAGTGATCCCTTCGGCCCAACGCTGGGATGTACGGTTGGCCAATAGTCGGCTTACCGGAAATTCTAACCGTTGGCCGGGTATTGGCTCAACATTGGACTAAAGAGATTACGATCATTGGCTGACGGTTGGCGTGATCACCGGCCCATAGTAGGGCTAAGGTCGGCTTCATATTGTTGGCGCAATATTCGGGCTAGTGTTGGCCCAGTGTAGGGCTGTCAAAACAACCCAATGCTTAGCCAACAATCGATCAGATTCACGAGTTTCTGTGCTTGATGTTTGCTCATCGAAAGAATTATTAGATTCATTAACATCGTTATGCACAATCACTTGTTCGTGGAATGTTTCCAAATTTGTTTCACTATCTACTTGTCTTTTTGTTTCGTTGCCTCTGATCCTAACCTGCTGTAAAGAGTCTTCTAATTTGTTCGTCGTTTTAACACTCGACGTTTCTTAATAATATCATAATACTCGGCATTTTTTGAATACACCACAAAACTTTAGTATGAATCAATTTTGTTTTTATTAAAGTGAATTTCAGATAACAGTAATTATGAGTTTTTATTATCACAGGACGTAGAAAATTGCATGCGGCGATAATAAACATACATAATAATGATATACGTAAAAAAGAATTCTTGTATATATATATATATATATATATATATATATATATATATATATATATATATATATATATGGACTATGCCGTTCAAAGCCAGTGTTGGGTCAAGATTGGCAGTTCGTCAGTTTGCCATGCTAAAAACAAGCATTGGCAAAACCACGGTCAAATGATTGGCTCGGACTCAGGACCTGCGCTCGCCCCGACAATTGGCCGACGGTCATTAATCAGTACTGGCCCAGCGTTGGCTCTTCGATGGTGTGCCGAGCTTCAATTCGGGACTGGCACACCCATGATCAACCGATTGGCCCCTGTTCGGGGCCAACACTGGGACCTGATAGTTGGCTGACAGTTGGTAATCGATATTTGGCCCAACGTTAGGTGTTCGTTGGTTTGCCATGCTTCAAATGAGCACGGCAGAATCATGGCCAAATCATTGGCCCGTATAAATGACCAACACTGGGTATTAGTGGTTGGTGCAGAATATCGTACCAAGCGTCGGCCGCATCTTAAGCGCCGGCAAATTTTTCACGGGATGTGTGCCATCACGAGATTGAAGTTTGCATCGTTGGAATGCCATCAGCATTTTTTTCTGAACTTCGCAAATTTTTTTCAGCATACTTGACCTAACAAGGAACATAACTTGAGTGCCCCCTTTTGATTTTGTTGAAACTCATATATGTCATAAAGCATTGAAAACTAGTAGACACGTAATTTTATTTATCGGCAGATAAACCGGTTTACGGGCGGAAACCACCCCTTGAAGTAAGGCGTGTCGAGGGGTGATTCTGCAGTTTCGCCCCCAAATAGTCCATCGGTCCGAGTGAAACAAAAACCAAAATTCTTCCAATAGAAAGCAATGAAAAATCTATTATAGAAGTATTGAAAAAAAGTAAATTAAGGGTTGAAACGTTTTTCTTTGAGGGGTAGTTTCCCCAGTTGAAGCCGTTTTTTGCCGATAATAAAAATGCGTGTCCCATCGTTTTCAATGCTTCATCACACATATGAGTTAAAAAAAAAATCAAAGGGTGACACGCAAGTGATGTTGCTTGCAGGACATCAAAATTCCTAACAATTTCGCGGCCAGGGGACGTTCAATTTAAGGCGAGAAATCCCTTTAGGAGCGTGAAAAATAGGTATTTTTCGGGAATTTTTTTAGAGGGGATAAAATAATCTGATCATATTCAAATTTGGACATGAGTTTATTATAACTGTCAAGTTTAAATTTCTTTTTTTTTGGGATGACCAACAAAATGGCGGCGTTATTAAGGGTCTTCGGACGCCTGTTTTCCGCGACATCGAAAAGTGCTGCAGTATCATTAATTTATTGACATATTAAGGAGAAGGATAAACCTAAAAAAAGATGAAAAAGTGCAAAATTGAACATTTGGGAGCCTTTTTACTCCAAAGTTCGAAATTTCGACCATTTTTTCGACATATTGGACCCCAAAAAAATTATTTATTTACACGCTATCTTTCAAACTTTAGGTATATCCTGCCGATAATATTACTGTGAGTAACCGCCCAAAATTTCATCCACATCGGTCGATAACTTTTTGAGCTACAACACGAGCAGTTTTTGAAAAAGTAGTTTCGAGATAATCGCGTTTAAAGTTCACTCGCTACCTGACCGCATGCTGTCCCCGCGCTCTAGACTACATGCGATAACTCCGAAAATATTCAATATTTCGAGTTTTCCTTTGGTCAGTATATTCTTTGGGTATCATACTTTCGAAAAATGTAAAAAAATCGGTTTTTGAAAATTCTAAAGGGATTTCTCGCCTTAAATGATCAATCTCGACATTTGCAGAATCAAAAGTGTCACAATGATGGAATTTTTTTCTACGCGAGGATCTTCTTTCGGTTTCCCAGTCACTGGTAACCTTCATTAAAAATTCCTGAGCTCCTTGGTGCGTTCCTTAGCCGTTGGTCAATCGGGTACGATCACGCACAAGGTAGCCTAGCGTGACAGCCGTATACCACGACCGGCATTTTTGAGGATGCTCGAATTTCCATCGAGAACGTATTAACTGCCCTCGCAAGACCTTACTATACAGGATCTTTCCTCTTCCTGCCCTGTCGGGGTCGCTTCTCTTCCGCAAATATCCGACTTTCCTCCTTGTGCCTTTCTTCTTGAGTATTCGTCGCAGTGCTAAATTCCTGTTCGGATCTCGTTCCTACTTGCATTCTTCCTCGCACGGAAACGCGATCTTTGTGCGTGTGTGTGTGTGTGGGTGTGTGCATATATAAATATATATATGTGTGTATACGTGTCTATGCGACATTCCGAGTGAATCTGAGAAATCTTGAGTCACCCTCGCACCCTTCAGGTTGATGCAAAAATACGTCCCTTTTCTGCAATGCCATCCATTTCCGAAAACGAGACGAACTTTCGCATCAAGCCATGCTCATTCCTTAATAATTCTCACTAGTTTCTTAGGGCGAGCAACCACTTTAGGAAACCGAAAATAAGATGATTTGTTGGATTTTTTTTTGTAAAAAAAAACTGAAATTTCCGCAATTCTGACAATAATTTATTCACATTTTCATACATCGCTGGTAATTTTTTCAAGTTATGTTATGCATTAAGGCCTTAGGCCACAGTAACGGGTATAAAATCATGTGCGAATTTAACAGTTTTTTCTCGTATGAAAAAGTGATTCACTCATAAAATTAATTAGACATCTATTTAGTATGAATATCAAGCAGTTAGATTTTTTTTTCGATGTACAAAATGGCGACTACTCGAAACTTCTCGAAACAGCGTTTTTCCAATTGGCGTGACAAATAACTTCAACAATTTTCACTCGATTTACTTCAAATGTAAAAGTTATGTTCCTAATTGCATTTCGCAGAGAAGTACGTACGGAATTTCTGATTAATCGAAAACTTTTCATTTTATGAGCAGTTTATGAGCAGTTATAACGAAACTTTTCACTGAAAATTTATTTCTTAAGTTCAAATACCTACAACTTTTGAATAAAACAATATTTTTTAAATTCCGTACGTACTTCTCTAAGTTTTCTAATGTAGATTGATGAGAATTTTTGTTTTTTCGTTCTAGGTTAAAAATTGTAGATGCTAAATGTCACGCCGCGGAGCGCCTAAAAAAAGATAACATAAGAAAATATTAGTAGTCGGCCATTCTGTATATCGAAAAAAAATATATATTTTCTAACAGCTTGATATTCATACTAAATAGATGTGTAATTAATTTGATGAGTGAATCACTTTTGCATACGAAAAAATTGTTAAATTCGCACATCATTTTATACCCGTTACTGTGGCCTAAGACCTTCATTAAGGTGTAATCCACTGTGTCCCTTGGCGTGTCCTCATCGTTGTTGTCGATTTGCGGGAATTGTGCAGCTCGCAATTCGCATCTGAAATGGTCCAACAAATTTTTATACATTCTTGAAATGTTTTTTAAGAACATGAACCTAAATTTTGAAAAAAAATCGGGAATTCAATGTTGGAACGCATTTTAAAAAATGATCGATTTTTAGCATTTTTTCCCGGCCTTTTGCAATAATAAATATGTTTTGAACAATCTAATCTTTCCAACTTTAGGTTCATGTTTTAATGAATGATAGTATGCAAACGCGTTCCAAATTTGAAAATGATCCATCAATTAGTTTTTGTGTTATTATTACCACAAATTGAAAAAATGTCGTTTCGAGGTAAACGCGTTTGAAAGTTTTAGTATATGTAAATCGTTGCGCTACCTGTTCTCAGTGAATCGTCTGTTGTTTGGTCACTTTTCAATATTTTAACTTGAAATTTGTTTCACATTTTCTCGAATATATACACTCTGAGAAGAAGCAAAATAAAATCGATTGTTTCAACCCGTCACAGTCATTCGGAGTCGAGCGGAGAGTCTTTATCATTTATATACATACCGTTAGAAGGAATCCGAATATAGTTTTGAAATTTTCAAGATGTATTCTTAAGATATTTTGCTAACGATTTCTGAAATTATAAAAAAAATGAATTTTTGTAAGCATCTAAAGTGGTTTCTCGTCTTAAGGCAAAGTAGATGATGTACCACGTGACGTATGAGTGCGAGTGAGATAGCGGAAATTCTCGAGATTTCCCAGAGATGAATAATATCAAGGGCAAGAGAAGATCGTTAAGTTCTGCGTCAGAGAATTCCCTAGAGGCTGATGCTTTATTATTTCTAAAAATCTTGACCATCTATGAGAAAACTGGGTTCAAAGATTTGTGAGGTTATGTTGACCTTGTACATGCCTTCAATACTCTAAATTATTACTCAATTCCCCCACTTGTCGAAAATGTCTGCCCTTATCTTACCTATGAGTGAGATTTCTTCCCACAACTCTATAGTGCTGACATCGACTACAATGTTAGGTTAAGATACATATCGATAACGCTAAGTTAATTAATTAATCTTATTTACGTATAGTAAATTCACGCTAAATACTTGGACCCGGTACTGCTACTGGTGGACGGGCGGTCGGGATTTGGCTCCGGCTGTACTTTGAGTTAAGGCGTACCCCCACTTGTAGCGCAAAAAAAGGCCTTTTTCATGAATTTTTTTAAAGAAAACTACAAAACTTTTTTAATCGATCAATATACCATCTTAAAGAACACATCTTGAAGAACTTTCAGTAATTTTTTTATTGAAAAATATTACATTGTTTAGTGGCAAATGGCCGTCAATGAAATAATGTTTTTATATACACGGTTTGCGGTGACCAACATTGCGGCGAAGTGGATCATCTGAAAAAAAAATGCGGATGGATTTAGTTAAATATAAGTATAAACTAGTCTTTAATCGAAGGATTTTAAAAAATATTTATTTTTCACAAAATGGCGGACAGTCAAAGTTAGTGGTTCGATTTTAACGAAAAAAACGGCCGTTTTTTGGCTATAAAATGGCCATTTTTTTTCGAAAAAAAAAAATCGAACGATCAAAGACTACATTTTTATGTATTAAATAAGCCTGCAAATTTTCAAGAAGATCGGTTCATTAGTGTTCGAGTAATCTTGGTCACCGACTTCAGAAATGCCATTTTGAGAAAAACGCGTTTAAAGTTTCAATTTCAGTTTACACGAAGAAAATATTTTTTTTTGTAAAATTACATAGAGTCATCTATTCCGGGCATCAAAAAAAAACTGCACTTCAAATTGCACTTCAAACAAATGCAATAAAAAAAATCGATTTTTTCAAAATCGCTAGTGGGGGTAACCCCTTAAAGGGGGATATCCCTCTAGACGCCCGAAAATGAGTCATTTTTCATGCACTTTTTTAAAGGTGATAAAATAATCGAATCATTTAAATGTTTTGACATTATCTTATTGCGACTTTTAAGTGTTAAAAATTTCCTTTTTTAAACGAAACAAAACGGCGGCGTTATAAGGTATTCCTTTCGGCGTCTTTTGAAGAACTACTCACGTTATAGCTCAACATGTTATTGATCGATCAGGCTGAAATTTTGGGAGGTTTCTCACTTATAACATTATTTGAAGAATATATCTATAAAGATATAAAAAAGCATAAAATTGTAAATTAAGTAGGCTTTTTAATCATATTTTCATATTTCTTACCATTTTCTCGACAATTTTTACCCCAAAAAAGTAATTTATTAACGCGATAACCCTAAAACTTTAGGTATATCCTTCCAATAATGTTATAGTGAGGAACCTCCGAAAATTTCAGCCAGGTCGCTCAATAACTTTTTGAGCAATAACATGAGCAGTTTTTCAAAAGACACCTAATGGAATACCTTATAACGCCGCCATTTAGTTTTGCTTACAATTTTTTCATTTTTCAACACTTGAAAGTTGTATTAAGGTAATGTCAAAATGTTAAAATGATGCGATTATTTTATCACCTTAAAAAAATCATGAAAAATGACTAATTATCAGGCGTCCAAAGGGATCCCCCCCCCCTTAAGTTGAGAGTTGTGCATGGCTGAAACTCGGAGCGGTGACCGCTCAGCCGTGCACCGGCTGGCGCATCCACCAGTCAGCGGAAGGCCGATACTTCCGAGACCTTGGCGTAGATATTTGAGTAAAACGTCTGTGGACCACAGAATCAGAAGTATATGGGGCCGACTATATCGCCACGGGGTTTTCCACAGTTGCCTTCTTGCCTCCGCAAATGCGGTATAGTGTAGCTCAAGACCACTGTGGACGCAACGAAAGTTAGGTTATATTGGCGAAGTAGGGGTAGGGCGTGATAGGGAAGGGTTCAATTGGGAAGGGTATTACGTAAAAACCAGCAAGGGTAAACGATGGAACTTAGGAAGTTGAAAAAAGATACTTGGACTCGGTTTTTACGCCCAAAAATAATACACTCAGCTCGCGTAGACAACCCTTTGTGTGCGTGTGTGTGTGTGTGTGGTTAAAAATATATACTCCAGTGTATATATATATGTATGTATGTATGTATGTATGTATGTATGTATGTATGTATGTGTATGTATATATATATATATATATATATATATATATATATATATATATATATATATATATATATATATGCGGACACGAATACAAGGCGCGATTCTTCCACCTCTGGTTCACTCTACGGCAATAGGCTCCCCTCACACGCTTTTTCATCCCGGCTCGTTTCTCTTTTCATCACAGCACTCTTGGAATCCCGTGAATTCCATTTCGTTCCAAGGAAGCTCCATGTTCATGATTTGACCGTGTGAGCACAGAGAAAATGAAAGAGAGCGGCGTGAAGTGAAAAGGAAGGGCGGGGAGCAAAGAGTGAGCACATTCACGCGAAATTTTATGCACAATTGCGAGAAATGTGAGTGGAGCACAATCGGCACGAATGACGTTTTTTTTTTTCATTTGCACAAGTATGAACCAACATTCCATGCACAGACAAAAGTACACTTATGTTTTTGTGCTCGGTAAGTTTATTTGGTGTAGTACCTTTATTTGCGACGTGTAATGACGCGTTTGCGAAAATATGGGGATTTTTCAAAGCCCGAATGAACAGTTCACGCGTTAAAAATTCCCATATTTTCGTAAAAAAGGTACTCCACTGAATAAACTCTTGAGCAGCACGCTGATGTGACGTCTTTTTTCGAGTGAATTCAAACAATGTTTCTTATAGTAGTAGTAGTATTTGTTCCAGGTATACCCCTCAGGGGTTTTTACACAGAAGTACATTTGATGCCCTTATCAATATCTCCTTAAAACTAATCTTACATTACTAAGTCCTCTCTAGCCTAAATATGTTTTAAAATAGTTTTATACATTCTGTGTTTTTTCCTTCTTTTTGTTTGCCTTATCGCCGCTTTCCTTTGTGCTACGCTTCTATCATTTTTTCGAATTCCCTTATATATGCGCAAAGTTCCTTTACTGGGTCCTTGTTTACCGGTTCCTCAATTTTTTGTATAAACTCTTTCTCCACTTTAATTTCCGTCACCTTTTCCAGGACAATGTTTCTTTTATATATATAAGAAACCTTTTTTAAATTTACGAAATCTTGAATAGATGCCCAAGTCTGTTTTTCGTAAAAATAACACATTTTTCATTTAAAAAATACAAATATATGTATATATATATATATATATATATATACACACACACACACACACATATTTGTACTTATCAAATGCAAAATCAGTCATTTTTACGAAAAACAGACTCGTGCATCTATTCAAGATTTCGATAGGGACTCAACATGAGATTGGCAATGTTTCCTCTCGCACTCGTGGGCCGGCGACGTATATGAATAGCGCACATGCACTGCATTTCGCCGAGTGCTTCTGCTCCTCATGCTTGTGAAAACATTTTCATTGCTGCGCGGTCGGGTGCTCGGTTAAAATTACAGAAGAGAAATACAATTAATAGGAACTTGGAGTTCTGTACGAGGGCTCGAGAAAAATAAAAGATCCACGAATTTATAACGAAAATATCTGTACTGAACTTGGATCAAGCAATAATCCATTTTAATCGGACGATAATCTTATAATCCTCGAACTACACAGGTGCAATGTATTTTTACGTTTTTTCCCTGTCTACTCTTTCGCTTCAATTTAAATTTAAATTAAATTCATGAAAAATTGTACATTTGGATAAAATTCCGAACGAAAAGAAGACGAAAAAACGTAAAAAATATAAAAATATTTGGTAGTAAGAGTGGCTGGAATAATGAACGAGTGCGTAATAACGAATTATTAGCCGTTACAGGACCTCTGAATAATATCCCGCTGAGAAACGAATCTCGCTGTATTTATTACTCCGTGCTGTATTTATTACTTTATGCAGTTATGCGCTACAAGCCGAAATACTGCAAAAAAGTACGCGTGGCCTGTAATTTATGAAGTAAACGGGGCAGGGGCGAAGGGGAATCAAACGTTGATTTATTCATGCCGCAAAAAAACCGTCCAACTTTCTCCGAAAAATTTTCCTGAGTTCTCTCCTCGAATGCACGTTGCTTCTTTTCTTTTTTGTTTCTCGTCTATTTTAAACCGATCTTTGCGGCTCTTTTTTTCGTTTCTTTATTACGAAACCATGAAATTCGCGCGATCTTACTTTAGTGAATCTATTTTCAAACGTTGCGAATGCATTAACAAACTCATATACATTGATTATTAAATTCATTGTCCATCTCGTGGCTAATTAATTGAACAAGAAACCGTGTATTTTGGCTCCTATCGTAGTCGCGTGCTTACTTAACCTAGTCTCATCTCACGTCGGATGTGTTTATATATACGGAGTGAAAAATGTGAGGTGGTTATTTTGTTTTTCTAAGAGTCTAGCGCGGTGATTTTTGCGGACGAGAAAAATATGATAGTTAATGGTTTCTCGAGTTCTCTTCGAACAAAAAATATAGTGTATTTTTGTGATGAGGAGTATTTGCCAGACACAATTGATTGATCAGGAAACAAATCGGAACTCCATTTTGAGATCAGCAGAATGAGGATAATAAAAATTCCAAATACGAAACAATCAAATAAAAACGTTACACCCAGCTGGAGGCCGGAAAAAAGACGAATTTTCGTGAATTTTTCCTGAGAAAGCAATAGCACGTTTTCAATTTTTTTTTTACATAGAAGAGTATTGTTTGAAGTATCTTTTATGATTTTTGTATTGAAAAATATTCATAAATGTGGTACATACGATCGTTTGTGCAGATCGCTATTTCAAAAACGTCCTTCGCGGTGACTATTCCTGCACGGAAACACAGCATCCGAAAAAAAAACAAACGCATTTAGTTTTTGCATAAAATTATTTAGTGCTTGGACGAAGGATTTAGAAAAATATTGATTTTCCAAAAAATGGTCGCAGTCCATAGTGAAAGTATTCATTGTCGATGAAAAAAACCCTCTACCTGTTTTCGTTAATAAAAAATCTAGGCTTCGAAAAAAAAATCCATCGTTTAAGGAGTCTTCTCACTTTAGACGCTGAAAAGGCTATTTTCATGAATTTTGAATTTCGAATTTTTTTCATGAAAAAAATGTCCTAAAAATTTGTAGGTCTGCGCTGTTGATGAAATTTCGGAGATGTATCATCCGAAACAAAAAATCAAACGGTTTTAGATTCAGTATGTTAATGGCTATAGCGCATATCGTACGGTTTTGATATATCCAAAAATAACAAAATGGCGGACATTTTTCGAAAAAATTTAAAAAAACGTATTTTTTTCACTGTTTTAGGCAAAAAAATAGTAGATAATAAAATTTTAAAAAATTCTTGATTTGCGCTATAGCTATAGTTGTAAAGAATATGTGGTTAAATTTTCATAAGGATCGGTTCAGTGGTTCCGAAGATTTTATCAACAAGCCGTCGAAAAACGTTGTTCCAAGAAAAACGCGTTTGAAGTTTGTTTGGATATCATAAATACATTAAAAAAATGTTTTTTTATGTATTTCGAAAGTGTATTTATTAAGTGTAATAACTTTTATATCAATATCTATAATATAAATCTATAAAAAAAAATCATAAAAGTAGCCTTTTTTAGCGTCTAAAGTGAAAAGACCCTTCAAGACTGCTTTTTGATATGTAAAATTTGAATTGTAAAATTTCTGACTTGTAAAATTTTTAGTCGATCAGCGCAGTCCTATTTGAGATATCGTGATCGCCGATAAAAAAAGTCTATTTGAGAAAAACGCTTTTAAAGTCCGTATTTTCTCAGAGCATATCTTTGAAATGTAATATTTTGGGAATCCGTCGAAAACCAATAATCAATATTTGCAACCATGTCACCAGGTGTAAGCCGTCAAATGGACTTAAATTCCAATTATCCACTTTCAAATGGATGTCGGATAATTATTATTCTCGATGAGGTGTACTTAAAATTTCAGGAGTCTTTCGTGGTAATTAAATTATCTGCAAATCTGAAATTTAATAATCTTCATTTTGCTCTACTCAAAATAGAATTTCAATTTTTGCCAGAATGCTCAATTTTTACCGCGAATTCTACTCATCACAAAAATACGCTATATTTTTTTCCGAAGAGTACTTGAAAAACCATTGAAGATCATATTTTTGCCGGCCATAAAATCTCCACACAAAAACCTTCAAAAACCCATAGCCACCTTATAATTGTCACCCTGTATATTGATATACACGATCCGAGCAATCGGCTGCTTATGCATTTGGATGAGCGTTATCCTCTGTGGGTACGATGTACATAGATACAGGCGCATATTAAAGAGGCCACAATCGCATAAGATCGAGTATTACAGTCAGCAGAAATTCCAAGCTCAAATGCATCAAAATAACGTAGTAAATACTACGTTTTGAATAAATTTAATTAATAAATTGAATAAATTTAATAAATTTAAAGAATAAATTTAATAAATTTAAAGAACAAATTTAATAAATTTAAACAAGGCATTTAAAAATATTTAAATAAAAATGCCGGCAATTTGTAAAACATTTCATACTATCCTTAATTACGGCCTGAGATCTTCACACTTCTACGTGCAACCAGCACGATAAAATCTCCCTTTTTCATTGTCCCTTTGTCCTTGCGAACTTTTACGATCCTATCCTCAGCACTTTTCCCACCCCTGTCACATCGCCACTTCCAGTTGCTCAGAGACCCCCGCAGAGTGTTGCCCACAGTTACCTAACGCACTGCTTCACTCACCACGAGGGCAGAGGGCAACTGTAGAAAACCCGTGTCTACTAAACGGTCACCCATCCGAGTATCGGCCTAGGCGGAAGCCGCTCGTCGCGGCTGATCACCGTGACCATTACGGTCCCAAGGATCCTGTTCTTGATGCAATGCGTTCCTCGGTCATATCAGCCTTGCAAGAAGCTCGTACATTCTTGCCAGACGAGTCTCCGGAATATACAATGGACCCTTGTGAATGCAATTTTCAAAAGAAATACCATAAATTGTCGCTATTCTTGGCGGCAAATGTGTGCTCATCAGGCGCAAATTTTCCGGCCCGTGTGACGTATACGACGAGGTAGAATTCGATTTGGCTGGGAATATATCAGGAACAAGAGACCTCGGTGAAAGGGAGAGAGAAAGGTTAAGAGAGAGGGCGAGAGAAAGAGAGAGAGAGAGAGAGAGAGAGAGAGAGAGAGAGAGAGAGAGAGAATATATAGTTTGAGAAAGATAGTTGGGTGACTGTATGGTCACACATACACCCATATGTGTAAATATGTATACAGGGTGTCCCGTTTTAATCTTTCACCTCATTTATCTCGAAAAATACTGCTCCGATCAAGAATTGAGTATAGTGGAACTTTTAGGGTTCAAATGAGGCCGTTAAAAGAATTTGTTGCAAAATTCAAAATGGCAACATTAGGATGGCCGCCAAATAAAAAAAAATGGAAACATGACTTTTTAAGTGCGCGTGTGGATGGGGGCCCTTTTGGGTTTGTTTGATAACGGAACTGACGAGCCGCAGAGACCTAATCCTTGCTTGGGTTTCTCTAGGTTATAAAACAAACCCATACAAATCCACAAGCACGCTTCGGATGTTAGACTTTACCTCTTCGTGATACATCCTGGATATCGCTAAAATAGTAAAAAATGGTGTTCTAACCTAAAAATATGGACTTCATGAAAATCAATATCCTCCATAAGTTGTTGGTTTTGGCCTGACCATTTTTTTGGTGAATAAAGTCATGTTTCCATTTCTTTAAAACATGTCAGTCATCTTAAAGTTCGGATAAATATTAGATTTTTGGATTTTGGATATTGTTCAAATGTTTTATTCACTTTATTTTTAACGTCCCCCTTTAAAACCTAAAAGTTTGACTATATACAATAGTTTAATATCGAAAAATAATACTCCGACCAAGTATCAAATATAGTCAAACTTATAGGTTTTAGGTTTTAAAGTCATGTTTCCATTTTTTTTTAACATGTCGACAATCTTGAAGTTCGGATAAATTTTGGATACATTTTTTTTTTGAACATCCGCCTTTGAACCCTCAAAGCTTTATTACACTCAATACTTGATTGGAGCAGTATTGTTCGAGATTAGTCAGGTGTGAACTTATAATAGAACACCCGGTATATATATATATATATATATATATATATATATATATATATATATATATATATATATATATAAAGTATGGCTTGAAGAGATAGAAGCACACCGATGAGAGAGCCACGCCCTCGGTAAAGCTCGGCTTGGCGGATAGTCGTGTTCGGATAACGTTTCCACGAGACTGTTCCTCTTACTCAACTACCGGCTTTCTCTATGTTCTATCTGCCCGCTATCCAAGTCTCTCGCACCACCGTTGTCCCCGTCGTTCTCGTCGTTCACCTCACCTTTCCTATTTCCTATTCTTACCCTGGGCTACACACGTTCCGTTCTTCTGTATTCCATTCTCTCCCCTTACTCTTCCCTTTGGTCATGTTTCTCGATCCTCGTGTGATTAACGAGGCTGTAACTGCGGATAGAGATCGCCCCCTGACTCTTACGACCCACTACGATCTATCCCTTCTCCTTACATTTTCTCTCATACGTACGTGGATGTTGAGTACATACGTACATCGGTGTGTATGGGTGTATGGAACAGCATGCAGGCGATTTTCTTTGGCTGTCTACTTTTTCGTTCAGTGTCTCATTATCAGACTCGCCAAGACTATCCATCTTGTGAAGACTATACCTATTCGACGAGTATTTATTTCTTTTATTTGAGGTTTTTTTCATTTCTCTTAATCTTCGAAACGCCTGAAATACCGCTTCGTACGTTTTGGTTCGTTCAATTTAAATTCGTTTAATTTCTTTATATCACTGATTCGCTCGTTCTCAGTGCGTTATGCGATGCTTTCTCTCTTCGTATATGTATTTAAACGTATTTTTTCCCAGTTCAATCTCGCTTCGCGGGTACTGATTTTGCACGTGATTTTCTCGCCTTTTCGCTCCCCGTTGCTCAACGGCGATAAAATATTACCAGACTGCGCAATCCTACGGATTTGTCAGACTCGCTCCGGCGCGGTTTGAAACTCGGAAACGTTAACGTGTGCGTGTATCGCCGCGCGATGAAAAATCGCTGAGTATTCCACGAGCGAGGTCGTAACGTGAATATGGGTAATTGAATTGACGTGTAGATGAGAAATAATTGATACGAATGTTAATTTGCAGTTGGCCGAATCATTATCTCAAATGCATGTATGAATAAGTGATTTATACAGGATGAGGCACATAAAGTGTTACAGAGCAACAGCACTCAAACTATTGATCGTAACCAAAAATGTTTCATACAAAAGTTTGTGTTCGAGAAGGACGTTATACTGGATCACCCCATTTTTTTATCGGTGGAGGCGCTGAAGCTACGTCAAGATCAACACCACTTTTTTAAATGGAACCATGTATTTTTTTTTTTTCGATGACATTATTGCCGATTTTAAGGCGTTACCCCCACTTGTAGCGCAACAAAGGCCTTTTCCATGAATTTTTTTAAAGAAAAATACAAAACTTTTTTAATCGATCAATATACCATCTTAAAGAACACATCTTGAAGAACGTTCAGTAATTTTTTTTATTGAAAAATATTACATTGTTTAGTGGCAAATGGCCGTCAATGAAATAATGTTTTTATATACACGGTTTGCGGTGACCAACATTGCGGCGAAGTGGATCATCTGAAAAAAATGCGGATGGATTTAGTCAAATATAAGTATAAACTAGTCTTTAATCGAAGGATTTTAAAAAATATTCATTTTTCACAAAATGGCGGACAGTCAAAGTTAATGGTTCGATTTTAACGAAAAAAAACGGCCGTTTTTTGGCTATAAAACGGCCATTTTTTTCGAAAAAAAAAAATCGAACGATTAAAGACTACATTTTTATGTATTAAATAAGCCTGCAAAATTTCAAGAAGATCGGTTCATTAGTGTTCGAGTAATCTTGGTCACCGACTTCAGAAATGCCATTTTGAGAAAAACGCGTTTAAAGTTTCAATTTCAGTTTACACGAAGAAAATATTTTTTTTTGTAAACTTACATAGAGTCATCTATTCCGGGCATCAAAAAAAACTGCACTTCAAATTGCACTTCAAAAAAATGCAATAAAAAAATCGATTTTTTCAAAATCGCAAGTGGGGGTAACCCCTTAAGACAAATTCAGCGACCTACAACACAAGGTCATTCTAGTCGTCGAATAAAAATACATTGTTCCATTTAAAAAAGTGGAGTTGACCTTGACGTAGCTTCAGCGCCTCCAACGATAAAAAAATAGGGTGGTCCAGTATGACGAGCTCTTCGAACACTGAAACTTTTGTCTGAAACATTTTTGGATGTGAACAATAGTTTGAGTGCTATTGCTCTGTAACACTTTACGTGTCTCACAATTTTTCTTATTTCGGTGGGTACGCTGACGCACAGTGAAGGTCACCTCAACTTTTTCAAATGGAATGGTACATTTTTTTGCAACCATCTTGTGGAGAACCGCAAGCCGCATAAAAAAAATGATCGAGTCAAAGTCGTTCAAGGTCATTCGAGATCGCCTATTGACATAAAATACAAATCTAAATATCTCGGCTCACTACCAAATGTTTGGCAGTGATCCGAGATATTCAGATTTGTATCATCGATATTGACCTTGACTGACCTTGAACGACTTTGACCCCCTAATGTTTTTTATGCGGCTTGAGGTGCCCCACAAGATGGTTGAAAAAAATGTACTATTCCATCTAAAAAAGTGGAGGTGACCTTCACTGTGCGTCAGCGCTTCCACCGAAATAAAAAAAAATTGGTCGCATTTGATGGCCCCCTTCACACCGTACAACTTTTGTCTGGAATATTTTTTTGTGACGTCGATAATTACCGAGTTACTTTGGGTGGCAGAGACGAGAGAGACACCCTGTATATCGTTTGATGGTGGCATAGATAGGAGAGACACCTTGTATATCGTTTGATTGATATATCCCGTGCAGAAATTGTCGTAGGTAACCAATTGGATTCCCATACTTGTTCCCACTTCCTGATACGGATCCAATGAGCCATTATTGACAGATCAAACGTTACGACAAACTTTTTTCAAGACCCCCATTGGAGACGTACAAACTAAATATTAAAAAAAATATTATCGACAGCAGAGAAAATGGAGAAGAAAGAAAATAAAACAGTATTTCCGTTGTGTTGTTACGATGCAAACTACAACAGCTTGTTCCCATTTCCTGACCGGAATCCAATGGGTCATCGCATTGGATCCGTATACTAAAATGTCACGTTCATACATTGGATTGTTATCGGGATTCCCCATAGGAATCCAATGTACGAAACCAATTTGAATCCTAAAGGATTGCCACCTTTATCGAACGAAATCCTATACGATTCTCAATGGATCTCATCGCATTCTGTACATTGAATTTTTTCAACAATATATTTAGATATACAAAATGAGTGGATCTTGAAAAAGTATACATGTTATCTTTTAAAAAAATATAAATCGCACGAAAACGTATATCTTCAAAATTGACTTGATTCACATAAGTGAAAATCGTCTGTAATTATGGTTTGTTATTTATTTTCCTGCATTTTGAGTTATGGCGTTATACGCAGTTTCAAGGCCAAAAAAATCGTTTTTTCACGATTTTTTCTGGAAAATGATTCCATTTGAGCAAAACGAAAAGTATTAGGCAGTGTAGTGGCATCTTTTAGCTTTAGATTGGCATTTTTTATTTTAAAAAATATTCATCAACATTAATCCTGTAGGAAGTCTTCTGGAGGTCCCCAAAAAAAATTATTATTAAAAGGTTTGGATTATCTAAAATGAATAAAACCAAAAAGATTCTTTTAGGGGATAGATGAATTGATCGAAGGAATAGTCGAAACTTTAATTTTTGACAAAACAGTGGCTCCGGAAAGAAACAAGTTCGATTTTCGACAAATTTTTTTTCGTTAAATCGTTGAAAAAAAAATAGAAATAATTATCGAAAACCTTATTCCTTCGATCAATGCCTGAAGAAAATATCTGATAAGGTTGTGTTAAAATTGCAGACCGATCGGTTGAGCCCTTTTTGAGAAATCGTGCTCACCGACTTTGAAAACACCGTTTTGAGAAAAACGCGTTTGAAGGTTCTCGGACGCTCGGAGACGCGCTCCGAGCGTCCTTACAAATATGTGTGTATTTCCGAAAATATTCGCTGGACCGATTTGAAATTTTCAGGGAATATACTCACATATTTGTACATTTCGAAAATGCAATTAAAAAAATCGATTTTTTTAAATTTCTAACTGCGTATAACCCGTTAATATCACGAGCCACGTAGGGGAGGGCCAAAATGGGCACTCTAAGGGAAATAAAAAAAAGCAGTAATAAAGTGTCATATTCAAACAATTTTTCTTGTTATCGGGTGCTAAATTTATCGTGGTTCAGCCCTCAATCCGTGAAGGTATTTGAGGCACCTTAATCCCGTGAATCTGGGTCGTTCGCATTACCAAACCACTAATTGTCAATGAAAAAATCTGAAAAAGTTCATGGTCAATCTTTAGGCCGTACTTCTCAAGGGAAAATAGCGTTTTTTTCTTATTTTTCAATTTTTTCATTAAATATTAAGCAACCTGCGAAAAAAAAATTATTTTGGGATTCACGGATTGAGGGTTAATAGTACACTCACATATTTCCAGTAAATCTTCAAAATACAAATAATGAAACCAATCAAAAAATTTGAACGAAAGCCCGCTTTCCCCAGGGGGCGGGACCTAAAGCGGGCAGGTAGAGGGCAAAGCGAGCACCCTGTATTTTTTTCTGAGGTTAGGCATAAATAAGAAGAAAGATGGGAATCATAGGGGGAAAAAAACTATGAATGTACCCACATATTTTATTGCAGACAAAGCATTATAATTATCATAAACGAACAAAAACTCAAAGTGTCTTCTTAACAGTCAGTAAACTTAATTTTTTTTGGCAATTACCAAAGTAAAATGATCTAACACCACGGTAAGCAGTGCATGCAGCATGAGCCCACATTTGACAGTCATTGCATTGTATTCCCAGTCTTCGGTGGCAAGATCTATATGAGGTTCGTTGCATATAATGCACAGGTAATTTTCCTTGTCTGTAGTTTGTTTCTTTTTAAAAATCTTTTTTGCTTTTGATTAATAAATAGCGCGAAATCCATTTCGATTCCAATGCGGACCCCCTATATGCAGCATCCCTGCACTGAGAAAAAAAAACAATTGAATCAAAAAATATATTGGTTGGTTTATTTCAATCAAAATAAAATATTAATATTTTAACGAATAATGTACTTGAACATCAATATCGGAAATGGTGAAAAAATAAAATAACATATTTACTCAATAGAAATTTTATCTGAATCAACCGAGCGAAATTCAATTTTTCTTGTGTACTCGAATCAACAATATTCATGTTATGAATTGAAACGCTTTTTTTTGTTCGCTGCAGAAAATGCATTTAAGGCTATGTAAGTTGTTCGCGATATTTTTTTAGATAGTTTCAATAATATATTGTTCTCGGCTAACAATACATCTTTTGAATGAAAATAAAACTTTTAATTTTGTCCTGTTATTAAAGTCAACAGCGTTTTGTTCGGACTAATAAATCTGATTATTTACACTAACAATTTTACAATTCAATCAACGAAATTTCATTCAATAACACCAATGATATTTGCTCAATGATTTTTTTTCTGTGTGTGAGACCCCTATAGAGCATCTTGGGACTCTACAACAAATTTTTGCCCGGGCTTCGATTTGGTTCGGGCTTGAATCAATCGAGGTACGAATTAAATAATAATAATATAATATCTTCAGCAACGAAACTGGCGTGAAGTTTATTTAATTGAAAATAGTCTCACACCGTTTGTCGGATCCACAAATAACAATATGTTTGCTGTAATGTTTTTTTTACTCGGCTGATTACGTCTTTTCGTTTCTTGGAAATGCTCCGTTAAAGAAAACTCAGTCGTTGCAAATAGAAAGATTCGGTAACCTATATTGTCCGTCACTATATCCATTATCGTATTCTCGGTATATGCGCGCGAGACTTGGAAAACGAGAAAGCAGATAAGTCCTGAGATAAAAGTCGAAACACGATCGTTGCACCCTGACGACGGGCATGGTCTTCTTTCCGATCGTACTTTTTTTTCCGGTCAATAGTGACAACGCGAACAAAGGTGCCGTGCGATGACGGTGAATATTGGAATCTTCGATCTATTTGGACTGCGGCCTCAGTTGACTGATTTTGTTCGTTTCATCGAATCCACACGCCTCTTTTTTTGTAATATTTGAGTTTTGATATTCTTATTTTTCAAGCTGCACGGAATTTCCGATAAGCGCAAACTGATTTGTGGAAAATATTTTTGGATTAATTTTCTCTGCTGTCAGACACAACTGAACGTGACAAAAGTGACGATCGCGAAACCATCATCAATTAATCGTCGAAACCTCCAGTGACAAAATATTTTTCAACGATCGCAACAATTTCTCGCTCGTTATAATAATCAAATTCGCACACATTGGCGCGGTGACTCATGTGTGTGGTGTGTGCGAGCCGCTAATTAATCAACCACCAACGCGAAGGCTCTAATTAAAATAGGGCGCGAATCTCCGGGCCAAAATGACGAAGTTCCGTGCAAACGATTTTATGCCATTCGATAATTTTGATCCGGCACAAAGATCGAAAAAATTAATAACTATGCGACAAGTCTAATTATTGAGTATCGACGAAATCATCGGATGATCGAACGATGTTAATTAGTCGTGGAAGTTAATGAAAATCGTATCGTCTGCGAATCGGTCGCTCTATGGCTTTGGTGACTTGACGAAATGTTGACAATTTTGAAGTACACGATTAAACAATTGGTAATAATTTTTTTCTATATATTAAAATACATTTATGTATTAAAACTAAATAGTAAAGATAAATACTCGGTGTATTTATTCAAACACTGGATTAATTTATATAAATTGCATTACAATAAAATTGAAGGTAAACAGTTAGTTTGCCCGTTAAATAATTATAACAGGACGCGAGCCTCCAGGCCGAAGTGGAGGAGATCCGTGCGAACGAAATTACGCTAGTCGATAATATCAAATCGGCACAAAGATCGAAAAAAATTGATAACTATGCAATAAGCTATTGAGTATAGACGAAATTATATAAAAATCGAACGATATCGATTAGTCCTGGAAATAAATGGAAAACGTATCGTTCGCAAATTGATCATAATATTATTAAATAGTCATTTGTTTTTTTCATATCCATTAAAAGAAGTTTATAAAAGAAGTTTATAAATAGCATTCAAAAATGTATTAAACTTAATTTTCTTTGTTTATATTTAAATCGGTGAAATGAACTTCAATTAAATTTATTAAATTTTACTCATATAGTAAAATTAATTTATATAGTAACATTTTATAGCTAGCGATAAAATAAAATTGAATGTAAACATTCACCGTATTCATGTATATTGGTATTAAAATCAATTTATATAAATTGCAATCAAATAAAATTTAAGGTAAACTATCAGTGAGGATTTTTCTTCGTATATCAATTACGAATAGAAATAACTAGAGCAATCGAACGATATCAACGTTTCGCGTGGAGCTTTTTTTTAATCCATTTTTCAGCTCAACCGTCCATCGTTTTTCATCATTGAAATAACCGCGTTAACTCCCTTTCATACGTGCCCTGCTGTACATTTCCGTCGATTGCGCTCTGGATTACGAGCGAGAGCAGAACATGATCGACACTGTTGATCCTCCAAGAGAGACGAAGAGGAAAAGGGCGGCGAGTCGGATCGTGCGATTTCTGGCTCTTTGTAAAAGCGAGAGAGAGAGAGGAAGAGGGAGGAGTGATTAGCGAAAAAGAGGTCAGGACGCAAGAGAGAGAGAGGGGGAGGGAGAGAGAGATAGAGAGAGAGAGAGAGAGAGAGAGAGAGAGAGAGAGAGAGACCGAAAGGAAGTAAAGGGAATGTTGGATGGAGGCGGTTAACCGCGAACGCCCTGGTCTGACCGGTCGGCCAGCCAAACTTGATGAGCTGTCGATATATCCACTAATGATCGATTCTTTCGCGCAGTACGATGTGTCAGTGCGCCGGTGAGCTCCGATGATCTCTCATCTATCCATCCTTCATATCTTGCTCATCTTCTCTGTGTATTTTTTTCCCTGACCTATTCAAAGCTCGCCCGGGAAAATTATATTTTCCCGGCGGTAGATGCAAACCTGTCAGGATTTTCTCGACTGATACGATCGAAAAGTGTCCGAACTATTTTCGTATGATACGAGAATATGAAATTAGCCGGGCACGAGATTGCGCTATCATAACCGAGCTTTGAAATAATACAAAAATCGATGGAGAAAGATGTTCGTTCTTCGTGTAATATTTAGTCACTTTTGAATATGGTGTTTGTGTACGTCATTGAATTTAGCATTCAGTTTTCTGCCCGATTTAGACTATGAAAATAACTCGAACGGTTCTGACGTATTGTTATCGGAAATCTACGACCTCAATTTACGGAAAAGGCTTTGGACGAAAGTAAATAAAAAACAGAGATATCGTTGCATTCGAACGATGCGAACATCGACATCGTTTTTCTGTTTTAGAAAGTAATAAAAATTAATTAACGGATCATCAAAGTGTAACGGGTCGAGGGTTTCGCGATTTTTTTCGATGGTTAAAAAACGCTAATCAGTCTGATTTTTTAATGTCAAATTAAAGGACCGAGGAAGAACAGAAAATAAATGTTTAAACGTTCATTTTTATTTTTGTTACACTTTTTTAACGGTTGAAAATGTCTTCGAAAATGGACTCCGCACCGTGTACACGATTGTGGCCGTAAACATTATTATCTGAAAGGAAGATGTAAAAAGATTATTAATTAGTGTGAAAGCCGTAATCGTGCTCTGGAGGTTTAAAAATAAATCTAAATTGCAAAAATGACGTCGGTTGGAAAAAAAGTCTCGAATTTAGGGTTTTTTTTCGAGTTTTTGGTTAAAAAAAATATGAAGATTAAGAGAAGGGTACCCATGTAGGGTGATCGGTAGTGGCCAATGATTGGCCGATGCTCGACGCCAAGCTTGCCAACATTGGCACTCGAGCTTGGCCCGATCATCGACCGAGCCTTGGATGATAAGAGCGGCCCGATATTCGCAATCAATATTGGCCCTAGAATGGCTTATGAGAATCGGCCGAGCATCGCGTAGGAGTTCATTCGAGAATCGGCCAACAATAAGCCCCCTCAAGATTGCCATCATTGGCACTCGAGCTTGGCCCGATTATCGACCGAGTCTTGGCGGATAATTGTGACCCAATATAGATCACCAAAATTGGGCCTGCACCGCCAAAAAAAAAATTAATTATTTTTGTATTGTAATTCGTCATTACCTGGTCTTTCGAAATGATTAGTTCGAAGAAAATATTTCACCCCATAATGAGGCTCGAACCTTGAACTTCCCTACTCATAGCCAAACACGCTGCCCCTATGCTACCGAGTGCTTGTAACATTTGAATCGCAGATATGGCATAAGATACCAAATGGATTCTGATCATTATTTGTATGACATAAACTATATCAATTAGTTAATATCATTGTGATAATTAGAGAGTGTTATCGAATGACATGTTATAGAATTTTCAAACCTAACCTATATATATAATTCTTCTCTCTCCACCTTCTCTAGCCCCCACAACCCGTTAATATGTGTGTTGCAATAAAGACAGACCATTAGTTCATTAGTTCAAGTTTACTTTGAATAAATAAATATATTTAAAATGAATAATTCCAATAATGGAATGCAATAGGAAAAATTTGATTTCGCGAAAAATCTAGTTAATTCAAATAAAAAATAAATAAATAGACGCGGTTAGTTAATATTAATAGAATTTTTCTGTCAGTGTAGGATGGTTCATAAAAATCGGGAGAATATCGCGTATGAGCTCGTTCGAGAATCGGCCAACAATGAGTGCATTGATTTGGTAGTATATTTGTTAAGAAAAATGGCCAATGGACTCGTAAAAAGTATTTATCTCGTCTCTCAATGATTTCAACGCGAAACAATGAATCGTCAATATACGAATTGCGGTTCGATCATGCGTTACTCGGCCGAACATTGGCCTCGTATCGGTAAAAACATGATTGGCGAGTCTATACTTCGCCAAACGTCGACCTCGTATCGATAAGCCAATGGTTAGAGAGCCTATATTGGGCCGAACATTGTCCTCGTATCGGCAAACCAATGATTGGCGAGTCTATACTTCGCCAAACATCGGCCTCATATCGATAAACCAATAATGAACAAGTCTATACTTGGCCGAACATTGGCCTCGTATTGGCAAACCAATGATTGGCCAGTCTATACTTCGCCAAACATCGGCCTCGTATCGACAAGCCAATGATTAGCGAGTCTACGTTTGGGCGAACATTGGCCGCGTATCGGCAAACCAATGATTGGCGAGTCTATCCTTCGCCAAACATCGGCCTCGTATCGACAAGCCAATGCTATATTTGGCGAGCGAGTCTATATTTGGCCGAACATTGGCCTCGTATCAGCAAACCAATGTTGGCTAGTCAATACTCAGCCGAGCATTGGCGTACAATTGGTTAATCGATCATCGTCCCGCCAACATTGGTCCAAGTATTGGCCGTTGCGGTTCGATTGGCGAAACCTACATGGGTAGGGGTTTCAGCGTGAAAAAAAAACACTTTTTTGCGATTTTTTAATCTATATGGATAGAGTAAATTTATTGAAACCTTTTGTACATTGTTAAGTGTCATTTCAAGAACATTCCGTGAAATTTGTACGCGAAAATATCTACAAACAAGCCAGTGACAAAGCTTTTCCAATAACGCCTTTGGAAAAACACGATTTGCGGTGTTCACTGTATCTCAGCTAGAAATGATCTGAAATCAAGGACCATTAAAATTTAGTCAAAGTATCATCAAATCCTCCCCCCAACGGTCTTTGATAATTTTTTTTTCATTTCTAAATTTTTGGTGGTCATGTAAAGTGAAAAGTGCTATTTTTCACGAAACATTCCGCCATTTTGGGGGTGGAAAACCCCCTCAATGTAAAAAAATCTCAAACTAAGCGTTGGGGGAGGTATTTTATATGTAGAAAGTGTGTACCAAGTTTGAAATAAATCGGTCATGTAGTTTTCAAATTGCAGTGAACACGGACTTGGAAAAAGTGGTTTCGAGAAAAAACGCGGGACCGGCTTGTTTGTGGATATTTTCGCGTACAAATTTCACGGAGTGTTCTTGAAATGACGCTTAACAATGTACAAGAGGTTTCAATAAATTTACTCTATCCATATAGATGAAAAAATCGCAAAAAAGTGTTTTTTTTTTTCACACTGAAAACCCTACCCTCCTCTTTAAAAAAACCTTCCATACAAGATAAAGAATGACGTGAAGAATGTGTCAAAATTTGAGACGTATAGCTTGAAAATTCTTCTTTTGGAAGTGAACACCGTATTGAAAAACGACATTTCGGGAAAAAGCGTTCGTCCGCGCCAGGTCTAGCAGCTGGTCGGATCCCTTTTTTTTCTGAGAAAGGCTGTAGCAATCGGAAAATTTCGAATTTCGCCCCTAAAATTGAACAGCATGTTTATAACCGCCCATACTATCGGATAATGCACGAAATATGGTTTTTTGTTGACATTTTACACTGTGATGATCCCTTAAGAGAAAACAGCACCATAGCGGGCCCAAAAAGGTCGTTTTCTTCAGAATTTTCTTCAGAATTTGGGAAAAAGATGTGTTATTTAGCACGCATTGAATTTGTTTCGTGTAAATTTTTATTTAAAAAAAGACATTTTCGCACAATTATGGCTGTTAACAAAAGTGTAATATTGGCAAAATTTTTACTTATATTCAGGGAATGCAATTACGGAAATTACGGGTTTATTAAAATTGAAAATCGGACAATTATATATAGAGCTATGATTCCGGCCAGGTCGAGAAAGGTCGTTTCGAGAAAAACGCAATTGAAAGTTTTAATATATGTAAATCGTTGCGCTACCTGCTCTCACTAAACCATCTCAAACTTGCATAACTTTCTATATTTGAACTTGAATTTTTTTTTCACATATTCTTGAATATGTATACTTTGAAAAAATGCAAAAGAAATCGATTTTTCACCCGTCACTGTGGTGTCCCCCTTAAAATGAAAAAAACTGTATTATCACATACGTCAATATCATTTGTCCAAAAATGACTACATTGAATTGTTGAAGACATGAATATTATTCGTATACGAATAATTCACCGTACCCATTTATCAGTAAATAATATTTACGTGTTTTTATTTATTTCTGTTACAGGTGAGTAAGCGAAACCGCTGCATCCAATTCGAATTATTCAACAATTATGAAGGTAATTGGAGTCTCGCTATTTTCATTTCGAAAACATTATCCCGATCTGATGACCGGAAAATTGGGATTGTGAAAAATTTAACGAATCCAGACCTTTTGGGAATTCTGCATTACATATCAATTGGACGACAAAAAAAACATTCGACGCTTTTGTCCGAACGTACCGAAACAAATTTGGGTAATTAGAAAAAAACAAAACTTGATTGCTTTCCAACGAAGCAAACTTCATCATTATATTTTGACAGTCTTGACAGTTATGAACACGTTTGTATATATATATATATATATACACACGTGTCAAGACTGTCAAAATATAATGATGAAGTTTGCTTCGTTGGAAAGCAAACTCAAACTTTTGGCCGGCATGTGTATATATATATATATATATATATCACATGCCGGCCAAAAGTTTGAGTACACCAGTCGAAATTTTAAGCCGCACTAAAAGTTAGATAGCGGACTCAAAAATAAAGATAATCAAATTTCCCAAGCGGCGTTTTAAAGAGGACAAATTTACCTTCATTCCGAAAAAAATTGTAGTTAATTAAAAGTGAAAAAGGAAACAAATTTTCATTCTTGATAGATTGTCCTAGACCCCATAATTTGCAAATGGAGCCCCTCCACTCATCAGAATCCCGACCAAAAATTGTAAAAAAAAATTTGAGAAATAATTCTGAACAAATTCTGGCTTCTCTAGTGTGAACCTGTGCAGCTTTTTACGGTCTTAACATTTTCTCTGAAATCCCATAGTTATTCTACGCCTATTTTTCTAAAACATGTCTTTTTGAGCTGAAAATGCAATACGGGTTCGAAAAAAAACGTACGAAACTTTCGAAAAAACGAAAATGGAGGTTTTGATATCCCCTTTAAGTTTGTCATGGAAAAAACGAGAGAAGAAATAAGCCAGAAGTTATGCGGGCAGTTTTAGACGTGCAAAAAAACTGAAAAATAGCCATTTTCAAAAAGGCGTACCGGGCCTAAAAAAAATGTAAAATTTTTTTTTTAAAGGCAGAATGAAGGTAAATTTGTTCTCTTTAAAAGGCCGCTTGGGAAATTTGATTATCTTTATTTTTGAGTCCGCTATCTAACTTTTAGTGCGGCAAGAAATTTCGACTGGTGTACTAAAAGTTTTGGCCGGCAGGGTATAAATATAAATAAATAAATAAATATATATATATATATATATATATATATATATATATATATATATATATATATATAATCGTCACGGTGATAAAGAAAGGAAAAATCTATCCCATCGTCCGGAGGTAAGAAATCGCGAGTGGATGCGACGGAAACACGAGACCCCGGGACATTCTCTGTCACACGCTCCTGCTATACGTCATTCCTGTAGGATTGAATTAAAGCGTCCGATATGGCGGATTGAGACGCCGGCAACTTTTCATATTATATTCCGGGAGAGTGTCCTCGTTCCTTTGCTCTCGATTTCTGCGCGCCTTATATCGCTTTGCTCGGGCTTCCAACCCTTCATCCTTGTCACCAAAACTGTTCCAAACTGGTCCTGGTACGCTATCCCGCCTCATCGGCTATACCATCGGCGAGAGCCCCAAAGAGAGAGAGAGGGAGGGAGAGAGAGAGAGAGAGAGAGAGAGAGAGAGAGAGAGAGAGAGAGAGAGAGAGAGAGAGAGAGAGAGAGAGAGAGAGAGAGAGAGAGAGAGAGAGAGAGAGAGCAAAAAAGACGAAAGAAAGATAACTTTTCAATATTCTTGTCACTTTTTTTTCGCATCCTTCTCCCCGTGAATTTCGTCATCGTAAACCTTCCTCGCCTTCTCTCGAACCCCCGGCACAGCTCCCGTCTTCTCAATTTCGCCGTTGCACGACACGAGCTTGGAATAAAAAATAGAAGCGAGGGAGAAAAAAAAACTACATCGCCGTGGGTGCTGGCTCGCATCGAGAATGCGGCCCTCATAGGGGAACATTTCCCGATCACGCTGGGGACAGCGGAAAAGACGGAGAGATTCGCGAAAAGCAACAATGGAAGGGACAAAAAAATAGCGCGAGAGAAAAGAAAAGGTACCAACGAAAATGAGAAAATTGGAACGGTGTCGAATCGACGAGGAACGAATGGTATACGTGTGTGGCATATATTTGGTCGCGTGTGCTCGGCTTCGCGTAATTATAAAAGCCCCCGGGTGAGAAGATCGTGGACGCCTGTAGTTAGGGGACGCCACCGACCAGATGGCGCTCCTGTGGTCTTGTGTCAGATGCACGAAAAATACCGTGTACCAGGCATTTTTGGTGGCGAGTAATCGAATGAAAAAACTATGTGAATTATTTTACTGTCAGAGCTGGAAATAATTAGCAGAGAGAATAGAAATCAGACTGTGGTGAAAATTGGCGCGTTCCGTGAAATTCCCGATGGTGGAAAATGGCGTTTCCCTATAAAATCCCTTATAGTAAAAAATTGGGGTGTTGCTTAAAGCGCCCGTGGTGAAAAACAGCACTTGCCCTATCAGGGAGAAAAGAGATCAGACTGTGGTAAATATTTGCGCGTTTCGTGAAATTCCCTATGGTGGAAAATGGCATTTCCCCATAAAATCCCTTACGGTAAAAAATTCGCCAAAACCGCCAGTGGTGAAAAATAGCACTTGCCCTATGTAAGGCAAGTGCTATTTTTCACCACTGGCGGTTTTAGCGAATTTTTTACACTATGTGTAAAACTATGCACTACGTGTAAACTTGGGACCGAAAAGGTTGATTTTCAATATTTTTTTCTGATGGGAGTATTGGGATGACGAGGTCGGAATTTTACTCACAATTGAAACATAGTCTTGCCAAGTTTCAGTTTTTGCTTTATCGAAAAATATCGATAACCCATAGAGTTATTATTATTTGAACAAAGTGCCGGGGTTCATCTGGAATAAAATTTCATCGCTAGGGTCATCTGGAATAAAAAAATTAAAAATGTCGTTTTAGTATAATAGTAAATCTTTTGTATGATCGGATATTTTTTGAAATTTCGAAAATTACGGCAACGATAAGTTGTGGAAAATACAGTTCGATTTTCGACAAAAAAGCAAGTTAAATCATTTGCTACTAACAAATGGATAAAAGTATCAAAAAAACCTTCCGGCCATACGAAATTTTTTTTTATGAAATATATTCTGTCTAAATGTGGAGTGAATCGGACGATTATATTTTAAGATACGACCTAGAACGTTCCATAAAACCTTCTTTCGAGAAAAACGCAAAAGACAAAGGCTAAATCGCGATCTGACCCTTCACAAAAATCTTTAAATTTTAAATTTTTACGAAATCTTTTTTGCAAATCAAAGTTAAGACCCTGGACTATAAAACTATTCGATAAGCTTATGCAGACACCTCGATATCGCATTCACCAAAAAATGTGATTTCCCTTTCTCATATACCCACCCTTCGAAAATCCAGCACAGAAATGCACAGAATTAACATCGTTTTTCCCGAAATCCCGTTTTCCCAATATTTCACTAAAAAAATGCGTTTTTTTACCACAGGCTGTAACTATTATTTGACGGAAAAATGAGAATATTCTAGGTTTTTTTTTTGAAAACACTAAAAAAGCAATCAAAATGAGGTTTAGAGGATTCATTTTCCATGTGTAGACGTATAGAAGAAAAAAATGTATGAAAAAAATACCAAAGGGCGGCTCAGTTGTAGCTACACTCACAAGGAACATCACTTACGTGTCCGCCGTCGATTTTGTTGAAACTTATATATGTGATGAAGCATTGAAAACTATTAGGCACGCATTTTTTTTTATCTGCGGACAAACGGCTTAAGGGGGAAACTAGTCCTCGAAGAAAGGCGTGTCAAGGGGTGGTTTTGCAGTTTCACCCACCCGCAGTTTACCGATCTGAATGAAGCAAAAACCAAAATTCTTCTAATGTAAAGCGATGAAAAATCTACTAAAGAATAATTGAAAAGAAATGAAATCAAGGGGTGACACGCCTTTTTTGAGGGTTCGTTTCCCCTTAAAACGTTCCCTCACAGATAAAAAAAAATACGTGTCTAATAGTTTTCAATTCTTTATCACATATATGAGTTCCAACAAAATCGAAGACGGACACTTAAGTGATGCTCCTTGTCAGAGCGTCATTGTAAATAACATTTTTTTTTGCTAAAAAATCGGCATAAATTTGTTCACAAAAACAAAAATTGTTTTAATCGTAAAAATCGTGTTCACTGCTTTAAGGCCTTAGGCCACAGTAACGGGTATAAAATCATGTGCGAAATTAACAATTTTTTTCGTATGAAAAAGTGATTCACTCATAAAATTAATTACACATCTATTTAGTATGAATATCAAGCTGTTAGAAAATATATATATATATATATATATTTTTCGATGTACAAAATGGCCGACTACTCATATTTCCTTTCGTTATCTTTTTTTTAGGCGCTCCGCGGCGTGACATTTAGCATCCACAGTTATTGACCTAGAACAAAAAACAAAAATTCTCGTCAATCTAAATTAGAATACCTAGAGAATTACGTACGAAATTTAAAAAATATTGTTTTATTCAAAAGTTGTAGGTATTTGAACTTAAGAAATGAATTTTCAGTGAAAAATTCCGTTACAATTGCTCATAAACTGCTCATAAAATGAAAAATGCCACCGAGACATTTTGAAATGAGGCCCTCATTTGAGTCTCATATTCTTCGTACAATGACTGGACTAAACGACTCCAAATTGTTACTTTTACCGTCTATGCTGCTTCCCAAGTAGGAATTGACGATGAAAAAAGGGCTCGCCAAGCTCTGAAACAAGGCTCACATTTTTTAATTCAGGCTGAGCACCAGCCTGATTTCAGGCCTAGCTGAACCTCTGAATGATAACGCGGTTTCAGGCTCTTGCACACAGGCTTGACCAAAGGCTGGTAGAAAAGCCTGTACTAAGCCTGAAACGACGAAACAACAAGGCTCAAAACGAGCCTTAATGAAGCCTTCCCGAGCATTTATGACCAGGCTTTTCCCAAACTCTTCCCGCTATATGAGGCCTGTTTTTAGTTTTCTATATTCTACATTGGGGTAAATTTAATAAATCTGTAAAGAATTCATTTGATTTAATATATATATTTATTATTTGTTATATTATTTGTTACAAAATATATATAAAAAATATTTTTAAAAACAATACTTTATTTTATTGCGTACTTTTATTTTCGTATATACTTTTTTGTGTACCTCATAAATACCGATAAAAGCATATGTTTAAATGTTCTGAGCTGCCTGCTTCGCTTTCGTTTTTCGTGCCGTCGCACCCGACAAATTTATTGCTAATTTTTTTTTTTTTCATAACAGTACAGAAAAAATATTATTTTAAACTTATTTTATTTTATCACAACCTGAAACAAGCCTGCATCCAGCCTTGATTTTTCAGCCTCAAAATTCACCGGCTGAATAAAGCTTGAAATAACCCTGAGTTTAGGCTAAGCAGCCAGTCTCCCATATAGGGTCGCCTGTCGTAACAAAAATGCCAGCATTCAGCCATTAAACGGTTTGCTGATAATCGGCCAATAATTCGTCGACCAGCATTGGGGTACTGTAGGCGGATGAACGGCTTGCCAGATCTATGCCAGCCATTCGTGGGCCAATACTATCGCACCGATAATATGGCGATCAGCATTGGGGTATCGTAGGCAGATGAACGGCTTGCCAGATCTATGCCAGCCATTGGTGGGCCAATACCATTGCACCGATAATATGGCGATCAGCATTTGGGTATCGTAGGCGGATGAACGGCTTGCCAGATCTATTCCACCCATTGATGGTTTGTTTTTGGGCGTTTTGCAAATGCAGGTCGTTAAACTGTAACGCGTAAAAACAAGGGATAAGGTTTCGAAAAGCATATCCTATTGATGAAGCTGAAATTTTGCACCGACCTTCTTTTCAATATTTTAAGAGAGCCTTTAAAAGGATATTGGCGACTAGCAATAGTTTTCGATATATCGGATATTGAAAGTTATTTATTGTATTGCGCTTCTACTATATTAAATAAATCCAAACAAAGCCATCCCACATGGCAAGTGATATGCACATACGGGCGAGCACTGTTTGCCAGGAAGCAGCGCGGCCGGAGGAGTGGGGGGTATCTATGGGGTATATAGATATACTCGTATGGCGTGAAATAATAAACTTTACAATGCGATGTATGGAAAACTATTGCTAGTCGTCAAAAATCCGTTAACGGTTTCTCTTAGGATAATGAGAGGAAGTTCGGTGCAAAATTTCAGCTCGATCAGAGGAGTATGCTTTTCGGAACTTCACCCAAAACGAGCGAGTTATTTTTACAGCCTAAATGGACTAAAAAAACTGTCGGTAAACTTTGATGTCACGAATAAAATTATCGGCATAAAAGTAAGGAACGAACAAACGATGGGTACTGTAAGTGTTAAAATGGCTAAGTGGGTAGGGCGCTCGACACTAGAACGAAAGGCGCAGGTTCGATCCCGATGAAAGGTAAAAAGTTGAACAATGCAGAAACTGTTTTTAATGCAATTATTCTATGTACATGGACATAAGTAAAGCATAAGAAAACAAAAAAGATACTACTAGAATTTTTATATTCATAATTTGTCAATTTTTTGTTTTTCATTCCCGGCAGAAGATCCGGCAGCCGTTGCTGGGCCAATATGGGCGTACGATAGTTGGCCCAGTCTTAGCAGCCATTCCTGGTTTACCATTACCAACCATGCATGGTGCGGATCTGGCCCGTTTGTATAGCCATTACCGCGCCATCGTTTGTTCTCTGGCAACCAGTCGTGGGCCATTACTGTGCCGATTGTAAAACCCTATTTGGGCTTGGTTCCAGGCTGCTCCAAACGATGAAATGAAACCTAGGCCAGGTCTGTCTCACTCAGGCTCGGTGAAACAAGGCTCGCACAAGCTTGTTTCCATCGTCAGCCTTTTAATTTCCTACCTGGGTTCGTGCGTTTGTTCAACATTTTTCCCGTACATATCCTTCCGTACATCATTCTCATGATATTATACATCATTCAAACCCATAAAAAAGAAGCTCACCACCCCCTTTCGATTGTAACGCCTTTACGAATTTGTGACAACTGACAAACATGCCTTAAAAATGAAATAAATTCATAAAAGCCCCCAAGACCTAACATATCGATATTAAAATATTGAAAAAAAAAAAACTATTTTCGCACTATACCCGGAATGCAGCATTGCGTCTCCGTGCACAAGTAACCAGATTGTAACACAAGTTATTACGCGCGTATCCTCCGCGCGCAATTTTGGTTATTCATCACCGTCGCGGTCGCACGTCGCAGCAGGAGTCAAACTGTGCCACATCCGATATCTCTGTACACGTACGTACGTATCGCACGTACCGTTCGCGATTGAGTTCTCCATTCTTCTTGTCCAAAGTACATATTGTGTACACGCGTACACGGATGCAGCGCGAGAGAAGTACGTGGATGCACACAGACGTTTACAGGCTACGGGTATACAATGAGAGAGTGGAAACTCCGTGGAGCCAATTGGGCAGCTTTTGTGGCCACCGCGAATGACGAACGAGGCACCCACGGGCTGTTGCTGCGTTTGGGAAGCATTTCCGTTTCATTTGCATCTCTATTGCTCGTATATAATACATATACATATACACACACACACACATATATATATATATATACATATACATATACATATATATATATATATATATATATATATATATATATATATATATATATATATATACACGCGTATACGAGAAACAGAGCAGGAGGGCGCCCGGAAAATGCGCATTTGGAAGAAACGGGTATGGGGAGAAAGAGGACGGGGAAAATGCAACGGGAAATGAAAACTAAAAGCGGAGCGCCAGTTTATCGTTTATACTCGTATCGTGGGACGCTCGGACTCTCTAATGGCCCAGGTCCAGTTCCAATTTTAAAAGCACTATTATCTCATTCAAAAACTTTTTTCTCTTTTACGGGAAAATGAGAAATTTGGAGGTCGGAGACGGTTTCACGTTTCGGCTCGGAAGCAAAGCCTCCGGTTACGTTAACTCGCAACTCACGGAAAAGCTAGAGATAATTATCGTTCGTCCATGTAATTGCCGATGACGTTGAAAAGTTTGCATCGTTGGAAAGCAACGAGAATTAATTCTTTTTAATTGCCGATTTAGAATATAAAAAATACTGGAACGGTTTCACATATTCTTATTAGGGATTTATGATGTCAATTTGTAAATAAAAAGAGGTTAAGAATAATAATGAAAGTGTGGGAATGAAGAATGGAAAAATGGCTGCTTTTTAAGGATGCAGGCTCCGATGTCATCGTTTCCGGAAATAAAATGAGGATGGCTTCTTGGTTGAGAAGTTTGATATTGCAATGAGATACCGGGAATTCTTTATGCAGAGTGAAATGAGCAATTCTGTGAACATCTGGAAACCGTATATTGAGTGGATGAACGAAAGGTTTCGCGGACTGCAATGACGAGTGTAAATGTATTCGCTCGTATCGCGAATTTTGTGAGTGTCACAAAAATTTGATTTTTTTTTTTTGATAAAGTGATTTTTTGTACTTCTTGTTTTTTTTCCGCACATTTTGCCTATAATGATCCTTGAACAATTTTTAGGTGATCATTTAAGGGCTTAAACCTAATTGAAATTTTTTATTTTTGGCTTTCGACGTATCCTCAAAATATAATATTTGAACAATATTCTCTGAAAATTTCCAGTCGTTCCCTTCAAGATTAAGGGCGTTATGGGTGTTTATAGGTAGGTTCCGCGAACCGGCGAACTGCAAAAGCGTTTTTCTCAAAATGTCTTTTTCGACATCGGTGACCATACCTCGAAAATCACTGCACCCATCAACTTCAAATTTTACGAGCTTCTTTTACATATCAAAAAGCAGTGCGTGGATGTAGACATTTTTTTCCGATGCTTTTTTGAACAACGAAAATAGAGCGTTTCTCACCGCAAATCGATACTGTCAGTTTGGACTGCGGCCATTTTTTCAAAAATCAATATTTTATTTAATCCTTAGTCCAAGCAGTGGATAATTTTATGCAAAAACTAAATGCGTTTGATTTTTTAATTTCGGATGATTTGTTTGCGTGCAGCAAAGGACGTTTTTCAAACAGTGGTCTGCATAACAAAGCGCTGTATCTACCATATTTATAAATACTTTTCAGCACAAAAATTGCAAAAGATACTTCAAACCATACTCTTTAATGTAAAAAAAACAATTAAAAAATCTGCTAACGTTTCCACAGAAAAGAATCACAAAATTCCGTTTTTTCCGGCCACGAGCTAGGTGTAATCTTTTAAAATAAGTACGTATCAATTATTTTCGTGCTGAGTGAAATACTGAATGGAGAGCGGAACTCTCGAACGGAATGACTAATTTCGGAGGCGATTTATTGCATAATCGATCGATCGGCAGTTTCTTACGTTCAACTCAAATATACGAACGCGACGAATTCACTCTCGGCGAACCGATGAAATAAGAACGTGGGTTCGGGTAATGATTTGTAATTAATGAATGCCGAGGGGCTGCGCGACTTCATTTACGTGCACGCCACTGTCTGGCACATGCATTTTACATTAACGACACTAATGTGTCGGTAAACATTCCTCGATTGGTTATTTTTAAACAATAATAATGTACTCGTATTCACCCCCCCGGCTTTTTCCTTTTCCCCTGAACAGAAACACTCTACTGCTAAATTTGTTAACTTTGGGCAATTGAAAAAAAAATAATTCATTGGTATCGATTCGAAAAAATCATTAACAAAAATGCTGATAAATGCTTTAATTATTTAAATTTTTTCGAATTTTTATCAATTTTGCCGTTCACTTAAGGGGTTATATACAGTCAGGAGGCTCAAAAAGATCGATTTTTCAAGAATTTTTCTTGACCAGACCTTTAAATGTGTTAACGTAAAAATTTGTACACTTGTTATGGTAACTTTTAACTGTATTTTAACATTTATTATTTGTAAAAATAATTATTTTGAAAGCTGCTATAGCTGGTCGCAGGGGTCACCTCTAAAAAGGCGTCTTGCGGTGAGCACGATATCTCTGGACTGGATCATCTAAAATGAATAAACCAAAAATATTTCGCTAATATAATGGATGATCTTGTAATTGATCGAAAGAATACGCAAAATAATAATTTTTGACAAAATTGCGGCTGCTAAAATAATTTGATTTTTGACACAAATGTAGGACTTAATTTGATTATAAAATGGAAAATATTTATCGGTGAGAAAAAACCTTCGATTAATTACTAAAAAAAATACTTGAAAAGATTGTGTTAAAATGTGCGACTGATTGGTTCTGCCGTTTCTGAGAAATCTTGCTTGCCGATTTTAAAAACACAGTTTTGAGAAAAATGCGTTTAAAGTTCCAAAAACACTTTCGAACGCTCTGACACGTCATTATAGATGTGCGTGTAATTTCAAGAATACTCGCCGGATTGACAAGAAATTTTCTCTGTGTGTACTTATAAATATGTACATGACGAAAACAAAATCGACTTTACGAAAATTTTAACTGTATATAACCCCTTAAATTCAGAAACCCACAAATGTTATCACGTCTCAGAAGGGGGGCAATATTCTAGAAAAAAAAAAACATAACTTTATACCAAGAAAAACGGAACGAAAACTTTAAACGCGTTTTTCTCGAAACTACTTTTTTCGACTTTGTCCTAGCGAATACTCAAAAACTTATCAACCGATTTTCAATTTTTTTTGCTGTCATTTTTGTAATTGCTGTCACTATGGTTGTACGTAGCGAAACTTCTAAATTTTTATAATTACTATTTTGAAAGACTGCTTGAATACTAAAAAGGGCCTTGAAAATGGAAAAAAATGTCCAAACTGTCGGAATTTTGTAAACAAAAACAAAAGGAAAGATCGGCTACGCATAACGATAGCTACATTTGTATATATATCGATAAATTGTTGACTTTTTATTTACAGATTACCTTTCATAAAGATATCGATGGGACGGGAAGAGATGGAATGGGAAGAGAAATTTGTTTTTCGTCGTCAAATCAAGGCATATATCTCGGTTAATTTTAAAGATCTTTTTCATAAAAATTGGTATAAAAATAGATGAATATATACTTCATAAAATAAGTATAAACTCGATCCTTTCATATTTAGATATTTCTTTGAAAAAAATGCAATTATTGACGACGAAGCACCTGTTACGTAACGGAATATAGGGGGGGGGGGCGTTACGGTCGCCTTACAGGGGGGGGGTCAGACCAGGCATTACGGTCGCCTTATGGGCGGCGGGGGGGGGGGGGGGGGGGGGTTTAAAAATTGGGGAATTTGGCATTACGTAATTTGTGTACGCCCTCAAAACCGTTTTCCGCTTACCACTATACGATAAGTCATTGCTCGCGTCGATGACCAAGTGAGCTTATCCGTGTCTCGCTTCCGGTAATCATCTCGAGATACGACGATTGATAATGAATATCTCTCATATGAGCACACGAAGGTAGCTTCAAATTGAATTAGGTCGTATTATCGGAGTCACATATCTCGTTTGTTTCTTTATCTTATTAACTCGTCGACTCGATGACTGATCGAAATTCACGTCTACACGTGAACCGCACAGTTCGAAAGAGAAAATTTTGCCACCAGCGAAGCAGTCTACAGCCCGATCGAAGGTGAATTACGACAATTTTTTTTTATGGATACCCAGCTGATAAAATCACAATTTCGCATGGTGGACTTTATTCTACATATCTTCGAGTATCTTTACAATTTTTTTCGCAAAATTTTGTTACAAGCTGGCGGTGCTGAAGTTGGATGAAGCGAGTCACCTTATGGCACTGAAGTTTGTATCGTTGAAATGCAACGAGCGTTTTCGTTCATTTTTTGTTTCTTAATTTTTATCATTCCCCAAAGCCTTTTTTGGAAATTGAGACCGTGAATCTCTAATAAGGATACGTAAAAACACTTCACTAATTTTCAGAGTCTACAATGGCCCAAAAAAATTGAAAGGGATTCATTTTCATTGCATTGCAACGATGTACAGTTCAACATCATGTCACCTTTGTCTGACATTGTCCTGCGGCCGCCAACATTACATCGCCAATTCTTCACCGAATGAGTTGACTTTTTTGCCCGATTGTTGAAAACTTTGCCCGAAAAAAATGATTTTGTACGATTTTTTCACGGAAAACATTTTTTTTCTTCAAATAAGCACCGATTTATAAAAAATCGATATTTTTCTATTTCCTTGCGTCCTTCGAAGGCAAATCTTATCTAGAACTTCAATTATTTTAAATTTTCGTTCTGGGCCAAAAAGTAGAGCTCTTGCCGGCCGCAGGACACTATCGGACAAATGTGACGCGCTTCATCCATCTTCAGCGCCGCCATTTTGTTACAAAAGCTTATCAGAAAACGTATAAAGATACTCAAAGATATGCAGAATTAATGCCACTAAAGGGAATTTTCATTCGATTAACTGAGTATCCATAAAAATTATAGAAATTCACATTTTTCCGGGCTCTAAAGTGTCAGTCTAACTGGATTATACCTTGTTGTAACAGTCGGAAAAAAACTCATTTTTGGGATTTTTTTAGAAAATCCTGATGATAAATTTCTACAAAAATTCGGTATTTGAAAAAAAATCATCTGAAGAATACTCTGCCATTTTTTTGTGTACAAATATTTAATTATAACCGATTTACATCCGGGACGCACCTCTAATACAAAAAAATCAAACAGATTTTAATTGATCCTATGATTAATTGAAGGATTTTTCGAAATATCAATTAATAAATAAATGGCGCGTGTTCAAAGTGAGTGTTGAATTTAGCAAAAAAAATGGGCATTTTTTGTTCATCAAATCGAAAGTATAAATCGAAAACAAAAATCCTTCGACCAGATACTATATTTTTACATCTATAAAAAGCCCTAAAAATGTCAGAAAGATCGTTGCAGTAGTACTTGAGATATTTTGCTCACGGACTTTGAAAACGTACTTTCGAGAAAAAAGCGTTTAAAATTTCTAACGATGCTCCGAGTGTTCCGACGGGCGTCAACATAACAGCCCATAAATCTATCAATTTTGATTCGATCACGTTGAAATTTTCAGAGACATAAGATAATAAACTGTCAACATATATTGGTTTTCAAAAAAGTGATTTTCCGACTTTTTCTACTAGGCATAACCCCTTAATGAAAAAAAAGCAAATTTTTCCTTACGAATTTGCCTGATAAAAGCTCTCGCGACAATTCATCATCGTGATATTGTTGCAACGACGAGGTAATCGGCAATAATGCGCGTTTATAATAATTCTTGTGTTCACGAGTACTCGCGCGATGACACGTTTTACATTAACCGCGTGGATGAAAATGATCGACCGTGTATACTTGCTTGGAAGAGTGATGACCGTTCCTCGTGCGCACGTGTCTCCATCGTACTCCAAATGTAATGTATATCCACCGTGTAATTCCACGACGGTCAGTAGAGTACGACGCATTCGTAATTCGTAGTTTGCCACAATGACGACCACGACCACACGGGAGGGAATCGTGCCTCGGTCACGTAAATTTCTAGCGTGCAATTTGCCATACGTGTGCATGTACTATAATTATTTCTTTTTTTTCCACTAGTCACAACGGGAGACGCGACGTACTCGAGTGAAAATAATCGCGTTGACGCTGCGTTTTTTCATTTCTTCATTTTCATTATTATTTAAAATTATTTTTGGACAATAATGTGTAGTTTGAATGTGCTGAAGAATTGAGAAATACATTTTTAAAAAATCATTATTAAAGTGCAAAAATAATTATTTGCATAAAAATGTTGGGTAATCCTTTGGATAAGTGACTTTTCCGAAAAATGGGCCTATGTTTTTGCCTTTTTCTCGTTCATTGGGTTATAAATTATGATATTCAGTCGGGGGAAGCTGAAATTCTTCATTAACAAATTTTTGACGAAAAAAAATCGTTAAAAATTGTTTTGAATTTCTCGAAAACCCAAACAAACCCAATATAGGCGTCGAAATGTTCAGAGTGCCCCATTTTACCACGTGTTTCCATGAACTTCAAACCCCCAAAACTTTTTATGGGGGGGGGGGGCATTTCAGCTTCCTCCGACTGAATATCATCATTTATAGTCCAATAAATGAGAAAATAGCAGAAAAAATATTAGGCTCATTTTTCGGAAAAGTCTTATATTCCAAGAATTACCCAATTTTGCACACTATCACAATCGTTTTTGCGAAATCTTTTTTTTTACAACAATACGATATGTAGTTTAAAATAATAAAATAATATGTAGTTCAAAATAAAAAAATATTATTGAAATAATATTCCTTAGTTTGGAATGATTAATCATTTTTATCCCATTTAAACGATGCAAAGTTAGCAAGAAAATTTGACATTGGTCTCGATAAACGCCGAAGAGCATAACGAACACGATGAAGAATAAAAGACGATTTATGCGAATTTCTGCAATTCTTGCGAATCGCGTAAATAATAAATTAAAACCCAACGTGATATATGTAGGCGGAGGTACGCCATTTGGCGCTACTAGGCTGAAACGTCGGACATCCGTTGCTTCGAGATAATCAATTAAACGTGGAACACGATCTCGCTTGAGCGCGCGATCCTTCTTCGTTTATCGAGGGATCGAGCGGTACGGTGCATACACACACACGTACACCGAGAACTTCCTCCAAAGGCGGCTCATTCGATTTATCTTGCGTACATCGAGCAAGGGTAGGAGTCTTATATACGTAAAATAACAAACATATATATGTGTATGGGGGAAAAACATTTTAACGGGTATCTACGTAATGTTGGCTATCCGTACATCCTTTTTGAGGACGGTTTACATTTTTTTTCAAACAAATTTACCGAAAATAAAATTGAAATATACATTTAATTCAATTTTCACAATTAAATTCGTTAAATTACGTTAAATAAAATCGCATTAATAAGAAATAAAATTTTACGAACTTTGTGAATTAATATCAAACTAAATTCAAATTAAAGTTTCCGTATTTTGTAAATGAAAAACCAAATTAAATTAAAATTTACGTATTTCGTAAATTGAAATCGAATTAAATTTTAATTAAAATATACGTATTTCATCAATTGAAATTAAATTAAATTTTAATTAAAAATTACGTATTTTCAAGCCTTTAGAAGACGGATCCCATGATGTTGAGTTTGGAGACAAAAGGCTACTACGAGGATGGTCCTTGGAGTCGAACGACTTCGAAATCACTTTTATATCTAAAAAAAAAATTAACACCGCAAATTAGGTTTTTGGATACGGAAAAATTCCCCATCAAACGAAATTAATCAAAAGGACCAAATATTCGCCAAACGCCACACTGCACAAAAACGATTACTTCAACTGGCCAAATTCATCATTATTGGAATGCCAACAATTTATACACACAAAAATGTCAACGTTAGGTTATTTTAAGAATAATTGATTCTATCCGCCCAACTCATAGTCAGAATCATCAAATAACTTAATGTTTTACCTCATCATCTACTACGTTGCAGTTTCCATCATTGAAACTCAACGAAAATTCCTTTTTATTTCGCATTTTCTCTTTTTTATCATTCAGCAAAATATTTTTCCACAAATTCACGCTGGAGCCTTCAACAAGAATCCTCAAAAACGTTTTATCGATTTTCCGCGGCCGAAATTCGGCGGCAAAAAAATTGAATATTTCGCAAAAAAGATTATCCTTGTACTCCGAAGTTGCAAGCTTCAATATCATCATTCTATCAAACCCAGTAATGAACAATTGCCTCGATCCTTTTATCCCCCGCGTATGGAATTCCGATCTTTTGTATCAATCTTTTTCCCCATACTACGTAAATTCACCACGGGACAATGGCGAGCTTCGTGTCAAATACTCGATACGTGCATTAGTTAGGGGATGCACATTTTGCTCTGTTAACAGTGAAATCATTCGTGGCTGTATACCACCACGCTGCAGCGAGAACTTGATAATACACAAACGCGCGCGTATTCCAGCATTGTTGTACGGAGGAAAAACGAATCGGGCATTTCACAAATTCGTTACGAGCAATGCGTATGAAACGGGAATAAACGGATAATGCCACAGCTTATCAAATAATAAGCATGTTGTACGAAATTCATTACAATAACGTAAAACGTATTTCATCAGTTTGCGTAAAGCGTGCGCGTACAAAAGCCACGGACTTGATTGTACGGAAGGGAGAACGCGGGAATGGGAAACGGATCGTATGTCAATTGCGTATTCCGTGGGGTACACACCGACCGCGAAGCCCCGATGTCCCGAACGAATACCGAATCGACTATTCCCTGTCGTTGGTGACAGTAGTTGTGTATGTGTGCGGTTTGTGTATGACTGCCGAACGAGCATGACGCAGAGAAAAGATTTTTTTTGTCATTATTTACTTTAGCGACTTTTCCGAAAAATGAGTAAAAAATATTTTTGAAACTATTTTCTCATTAATTGAGTTATAAATAATGATATTCGTCGGGGGAAGCTGAAATTTTTCATTAAGAATTTTTTTATGAACTACAAACGTTAAAAGTATTTAATTTTGTATTTTTCAAAAACACAAGATCGAATAATAATAGAAGATCGAGCTCGGAGTTGGTGTAATGTTGGGGTGTCTGTCGTGTGGGCAGTCGACGGCACTGAAGACGTTAACGCGGAAAAAATCCAACCCGGAAATGTTAATGTTATGGGAGAAGTCAAATTCTGTACGTGAAGTTGTAGAAAGACTTGCGATGCATCTCACCAATTGCCATAAATATGGCATGCACCCGATCCCGAAGTTTTGCAAACGCTCGACGGAAGAGCGGACGGAATTTATTTCACTCGATTGACGATGCTCTTGTGTTTACAAGTTCATAAATACACGAGCAACGTATTTTTTTTATTTTGCTGTATTGTATACATTTCAAATTTACGAAATATACGGATACGTTCGAAATGTACTAAAATCGAATGTACCCAATGTACAAAACTCGCTATTCCTATTTTATCACGTGTTTCCGCCAACTTCGAAATTCCATAACTTTTCGTAGGGCGGGTTGGGTTGCAAATATCATCGTTTGCAACCCAATTAATCAGAAAATAGCCGAAAAAAATATTAGACTCTTTTTTCGGAAAAGTCACGCCCTATTTTATCACATGTTTCCGCGAACTTCGAAACCCCATAACTATTTATGGGAGGGTAGATTTCAGCTTCCCCTATCTGAATTTCATTATTTATAACACAATTAATGAGAAAAAAGCAAACAAAATATATTACACTCATTTTTCGGAAAAGTCACTAAAGTAAATAATTACCTTTTTTTTCTTTAAACAATAGAACTGTATATGTATAATATTTTCCGAAAGTTTAAAAGCAAAATTTGAAAACCTTCCAACGTTACAGCCTGTCAACGCTTCGCCTCACCGCTCGGATTCGGAGCGGGCGTGAACTTCAAACGCGTTTTTCTCAAAAATGCATTATTGAAATTGGCGTGCAGGATTACTCAAAAACTATTAAGCCGATTGAGTTGAAACTTGGTAGAAATATTGATAATATTGGTATCTTCTACTTGACGAGAAATGTTTTTGAAAAATTTAAAAAAAACGACTTTTTTTATCCACATTCTACAGAAATGTTGCGTGAAATGCTGATTTTTTTTGTAAATGCGTGCCATTTTTTTTAATTTGCATTTTCTTCATTTAAATTACCGTCACATACAAACTATACATGTTCTAACTGAAAAAATGTTTGAACTTTTTTGCAGGTTGAAGTCTACGGGAAGCTAGACTGCACGTCGATCGCTACTCCCGCGGCGACCTTGCTGTAACACTCTGCCACAGCTCCGTCATTTTGATGACGGATTAATTTTAAAAAATCGTTTTGTCTACTCAAATGCACTATTAAAGTATATCTAAAGTTTGATAATTGTAGAATAATTATTCCCCACTTTAAAAAATCCCTCAATATTGCTTATTTTTTTCCAGTCTAAATGTATATCCCGCCTCAATTTTGGCATTCGGACAATGGGATACGACCGGAAAAAGCCTGTGATTATAATCAAACGAGCGAATGTTCCCGAAAAACAAAAACTTAAGTTCCGCAGTTGCGACAGGCGGACAAAAAACTACGCGGAAAAGACGTGAGCTGAAAGAACGTGGAATTTCGATTTTTATTAAGTTTGCACGGATTGTCCTGTATTTTGTCATTGTACGAGAGGGCTCTGGATGCGCAGCTATCGGCCAACAAAAGAGAGTGCGATAAACATGGTTACAGGTCGCGAGTGCAGGAACGACAGAGGTTTAAATTGGTTGGCCTGGTCGCGTACTCTGTTGAGCTTTTACATATAAAAAGAGAGAGAGAGAGAGAGAGAGAGAGAGAGAGAGAGAGAGAGAGAGAGAGAGAGAGAGAGAGAGAGAGAATATATATATGCGTGCATCGTGCATAGTGATCCTTGACGTGAATCGCGTAACGAATGAGATCGATGGAACCCAACGACAAAGAATCGACGGCATGTACAAGGAGAGAGATGATACTCGGTATCTATTGACTTTTCGGCAATTTGTGTTGCTCCCCTCGATGACTTCCGTTCGGGATTTCCCTTTTTGTCAGCGTGCATCGAGAGAAAGACAGAGAGCGAGGGATGGTGAGGGAAAAGCCGCAGTCAGAGTTTCTACTGCCTCTTTTCCATGCTTTCATACGTGTACACGGTCGCCAAAGTTCTCCTGCAACGAAATTCGAAATCACGGAAATTGAGCGCGTTGAATTTTACATAGGGCAGCCTGAAAACAAATTTGGTGATTGAAATTTCCAAAGTACACGGTTTGTGACTCGGTAAAGGGGTTAAGTTACTGTGACGTCAGGAAAATCGGGGTTATTTGAAAAAATTAATTTTGAAGGAATAAGTAAGATTGAAAAATCGTTTGGACATTTATTTGTATGTGCATTAACAAAGTTGTGCATACAATTTCATTAGAAAATATTAATAGTTGAAGAAGACATCAACAATCTCGTACTGGACCTTTGAACGTGAGGAGCTCAACGGTGTACTTGATTTTAGCCACCCGGATGATGTGAACCAAAAAAACGATATTTTTTTTTCTTGAAATGGATAATATTGGTCAAGACCGGGCCGAGTTTTTATTTTTGTTGTCGTGTTTCCGAGTTCAGGTTATAATCTCAAATAAGGATCTTTAAAAATGTTTTTTGGATTTTATGGCCTAAATGTGGCGGAGAAAAATTGGCCAATACGAAAAAAAATATTTTCGTTGCATCCCAAGGCTGCAAACTTCATACCATATTTATTGCATGATCGAGTGATCGGCAATCTCTTACGTTCAACACAAATGCACGTATGCTACAAATTTACTCTTGGCGAACCGAAGAAACAAGAACGTCAGTTTTGTAGGATTCGTAGTTCATAATGCTGAGGAGCTGCGGGATTTCACTTACGTGCACGTCACTCTCTCGGCCAATCATTACACGAATGTATATCACAATATTATTAATGTGTTCGTCGTGTCTATTTGTCTGAAGGTTCGGTGCATTATATTTTCATTCAGCGTAAGTGCAACATTGTTTTAAATTCAATGCATACAAATCGGACGTACTCTTGCCCCCGCATGTCCCCAGGACAACTAGAGAGAGAGAGAGAGAGAGAGAGAGAGAGAGAGAGAGAGAGAGAGAGAGAGAGAGAGAGAGAGAGAGAGAACTGGCATTGCGTCGGAAGATGGAGAAGCAGAGAGAAGTGGGCACGTGCACAAACCGCGAACGTTGGATCCTTATTAAGATAATTCGAGCTAATTTAAAATTCAGTAGGAGCCACTGAATTTAAATAGCCAGAATGACGATGAGGCGCTACCCATGCCAACCTCACAGTTCGTGGTTGCTTTTCCACCATCGCTGTCCCAAAACTAACGTCCAACCCCTGCCAGGGATGTCGGGACGTGAATATTGCGATAGGTAGAAAAAGTCAAATGAGGGAAATTGCGTGACGTACCGTAAAGGGTTGAATTTTGGTTGATATCACTATAATCCCCCAAATGTATTATATATAGGATAAAATAGATAATATAGGATATAAGATATATATAGGGTAGATAAATGTAATAGGACATTATATATATAGTATACATTTAAAAAATGCATTTCCCGAGTTCCAACGTACACCCTTGTGGGTGTTCACGTATTGCCCTTCCCAATTGAACCCTTTCCTAGCACTCCCTACCCGTACTTCGCTAACCTAACCCAACTTCGGTTACATCCACCGCCGTCTTGAGCTACGTCATACCACATTTGCCGAGGGTCACGGGGAAACTGTGCAAAACCCCGTGATGGTAGAGACGTCCCTATATTCTTCTGATTCTCCGATGCATATGCGTTTTCTCAAGTATCTACACCAAGGTCTCAGAAGTATTGGCCTTCCGCAAGCCGTGCACGGCTAAGCGGTCGCCGCTCCGAGTATCGGCCATGCACAATCTTGCTTAACTCGGTGTGTCGTCGAAGCCGAGCCCCGACCGCCTATACACCGGGGAGCGGGTTGGAATTTCGAACGGTGAATGCTCCGACGGTTTAAAATTCCGAATTTTAATATTCCGAAATTCGAGATGGGGCCGGGTTGAAATTCCGAACTTAGAATGTGTCGACGGTTCAAAATTCCTAATTTTAATGTTCCGAAATTACAAGGTTCGTCAAGATCATGCTAGCGGAAGCCTACACAGTTGACTGTAAATGATATAAAACGTATCACATCGTCTATACAAATTTCAAAATTGACGCAAAATCACTTTTTAATAAAAAAATTCTTGGAATACTGCATCGATTTATTGAAAATTTTGAAACTTTTAAAACTTCCACAGCCGAATTATTTTGACGGTGTTCAGATTTTCGGACTTTCGTGTAAAATTCTTTCAGAGTTTTGTTCTTTCGGGGTAGTATTCTTTCGGAGTTTTGAGCGTTCTGATCATTCAACGTTCGGAATGTCAACCCGCCCCTTACATCAGTGTCTCGTATCCTACATATGCTTTATACATTCATTATAAACTTTCAAGCCTAGAGTGATATAATGAATACTCCATGACGCAAATTGATACTTATCGAATGATTTATTGTAGTTATTTTTTTAACGGATAAGTATCGTAGCTGCGAGAGAAACGAAGATCGTCATAATTCAGGATTTTGGAGCTGAAAGAATTAGAATCTTAACATTGCATCAAGAATGTTGACAGACACAGACACACACACACACACACACACACACACACACACACACACACACACACACACACACACACACACACACGCGCGCGCGCGCGCGCGCGCGCGCACGCACACACACCCATGCACACACACACATACACACATTTATAAATATAATTTTAAGATTATAACCCTTCGCCCTCCAAAATTAATTGTTGAATCAATCGATAATTTTTTAACGGGTTGCACCTAGCGCGTGGCCAAAAAAAGGGTAATTTGCGTGAATTTTTTCTAGGAAATGTGTACAGCCTTTCAATTTTTTTTCCACATTCAAGAGTACCCAGATAGACAGACATGATCATCACGCCGTGCATACAATTGATGAAGCAAATTTTACAGCATATTGACTACATGTTATGCTGCAAAGCCGTGAACTCATTTTTAAGGAATGTACAAAGTAATTTGATCTCAATATGTCGTTTACAAATGCATCGTACGTTTGGAGCACGTTGAACTCTCATATCGCTGTGCTCAAGTGTCCACAATTAACATCTGCAAATTTCACGTCATATGGAAGTCATCCAATGACTTGTGTTGATGAATTCACTGGGTTAGCACTGGTAGTAGACATGCCATGCAAGCAATATGACGGCGATATGCGTCTTTCTCAGTGATACATCTTATGACAGCGATATGCATGTTTTAAGTGATACATTCGTTGAGCGCAATATGACGGCGAACGAAAAACGAAAAACACCCCTATTTTCGAGGGTTCGTTTCACCCCTTAAAACCGTTTTCCGCCGATAAAAAAATACGTATTACTCACTTTTCGATGCTTTATAACATATCCAAATTTCAAGAAAATCGAAGGGTGTCACCTGAGGGATGTTCCTTGTTAGTTATTGTCGATTCATATTATTTGTAGAAATGGCATGCGAAAATAAAGAAAGAAGATGATTGTTAAAAAATAACATAAAGCCCAAAATCTCGAAAACCGTGGGACTTTTACGAAACTAAAATTCGAGCACATAGTACTAGAACATGATCTGACCTGTCGTCAGTTGCAGGATTATCTATTCATAACAGGACACCCTGTATATACAAATATATATATGTATATATGTATCAAGGATATTTCAAATATGTGCGGGAATAAATTTATATCTCGAGTTCTCCAGTGTCGACGTACAAGGTTCTATCTGACCATTTCTCTCCCTCTCTCTCTCTCTCTCTCTCTCTCTCTCTCTTCCTCTCTCATTGTTCTCACTCTATATTCCAGAGAGCCATCCTTCCCGAGCTTCCCCACGCTACTATGAATGCATTACTCGTTTAAACTCGAATAATATCGTCTCTCTGCGCACCTTCTTTCGTTTCTGTAATCTTTCGCCCGAGATTGGTGTGCCGAGCGAATGGAATGGAGGAAAAGCACAAGTGTGGCGCAGCGAGACAGAAGCAGGAGGGAGCAAAAGCCAGACGGGCGAAAATGTGAAGTTTTGCGCAGAAATTTCGTCAGCATTCAACCGCAAAAGGTCGACGAAATAAGAGAGCGTGATAGTTAAAGTTTGTGCATGATGAAAAAAAAGCATTCGCCCGGCTCTCGAGATAAAACAGAGCACATGGTACAAAGAGTAGCGCAAACTTTCCGGGGTGCCATTCTTGGGAAATACGCAAAAAGAACAACCCTTTCATTTTGTTCACCGCTCGTTCGGTCATCCCTTGCACGCTCTTCAAGGATGTAGAACTTTTGCCAAATGGACCGTGCCCAAAGAACACGAATAATACGTTCCAGTGATTCTCATCTGGAGAAAGGGACAACGGAAGCAATGATGGAGTAATTTCTGCTCAAGTTAGCAACACATTTTTTTCATGATCTCACTTGTCAAAAATAATCGACCAAACCAAAATGTTAGTTGAGAAAATACTCGAAAAAGAATTTTTTTTATAATGACGCATGCAAGAGTCCACACTGAGAAAAATGGTGAAATTCCCTATAGTTTATTGAGAACACAATCATAATATGGTGAACACATCTACCCGTGTGGAAAACTGATAGGGCATCCCTAATAAAAATAAGGGCCTTTCAGGGCATCCCTAGTGCTTTCCCTAGTAGGGATTTCCACAATAGGACCCGACTTGGCCATTATGGGGATAAACCTGTGGGGATTTCCACAATAGGATCCGACTTGGCCATTATAGGGATAAACCTGTAGGGATTTCCACAATAGGCCCAGACTTGGCCAGTATAGGGATAAACAAGTAGGGATTTCCACAATAGGCCCAGATCTGACTATTATAGCGATAGACCAGTATAAATAGCTTAGGCTACATGGTTGATGGTATTTCAATTATTCAAATTGATTATATACATCGATCGAATAATATTATCGAACGCAAATTGGGAAAAATCGTAAGGGCATTAGCAAATAAAAAATCAACGATGAACACAAATATGCAGACAAACATCAGACAGTATTTATTTATGAAATTAAAGAAACCTTTTACATAGATTCAAACAATTACTCATGGTTTCACTCATACATGGAGTAATGCTAGCGCATAAGTGTGAACAGTCCCAACCGGTTTTCTCGACATTTTTATAGCAACTAATTTCCGCTCAATACTCATCATGGGGAACATTATTTCTTCTGAAGACTTCGCTGATATTCCCCATTCATAAACTTTATCTGACTGTGTAGGATAAGTAAATAAATTGGTCTTTGTTTTCCAGATCTTTCCCTCTATGGAAATAGATTCTAGTGATTCAGTAGACCCATATATTTTTTTTCTACTACACATCCATTCCTTAGAATGGATTATTTTTTGTATTAATTTTGTCATGGCAGTTTGTCATAAAGGCTCACATGCAAATACGCAATCACATTTCTACGCGCGCACACATACATACACATGCACTCACGCCCACACCTATGCACATGAACAAATACATAAAAACAAATACAGATATACCCTGACGCATTTAACATACACGTATATCCACTGATACGGATATTTTATGGCTCTGAAATGGTTATGATGAGGCGCCGTTGAGGCATTTTGAGGGCGCTAAAATGGTTTTGATGAGGCGCCATTGAGGCAACTTATAAGGCCCCGGTCGTTGCGCCTTTAATGGCCCTTGTTGACAAAGTGTGACCGGCCGCTAACGGCCCTCATGTGGCTTCCAGATTAGGGCCCGAATAAAGTTAGGGGAATATTATTGGGGCCCGATCACAGCCCCAACTCAATTTCCGCACGAGTATAAGTCAAAAGTATATCCAAACATGCGGATTAGGTGGCGTGTTTGACTCTCTATCATCCCCGAAATAATGATTGACTATTGTAAAGGGCTTGACAATATAGATATGGTTAATTCGGTGTTATCACAAACTCGGCCCGTGAATACTGATGTTGTATACTTACGTTAGATTGTGTTCAATCAAACTTCTACTATTGAATTCAGGTTTGTACAATTCGTATGGTTAACATTAACGTTTGTCGAGGATAATGTTTAGAAGACCTCATAAAAAGTGACTAATTAAAAAAAATTATGGTCATGTTTACTTATAGCGAAGACGTAAATAATTTGCAGCTGGAGCAACTACGGCCTAGTAGTTTTACGGACGACGCGTGTCTCACCAACTGTTACATATTATGTTTGTCGCATTGCAAATATAGGATATTAGTTCAACACTTCTTTTTGTATTTCTCCTTCTGTTTGTGTAGGACACGAATTACTATGCAGGTAGTTACATATAATATGGTGCAAATCACGATTATATGGTACAAAACTATTGTGATACACCAAAAATCCATTTAAGCAGTGACTTATATGATCCAAAAAATATCTGCGCAAAATTTCACCTAAACATTAACAGCCATTAACAGCCATTCGAAAATACAGCCGGAATTACTTCTGTCTGTTAGGCCATATTTGCGATCAAGCGAGCGTAGTTAGGCAGATAGGTTGTGGGTTCGACTCCATGTGCGGGCGAAATATTTTTTTTCGAAATAAATCATTACAGGGGATTTGGGAATGTCGAATTATAATTTAAAGAATCGTCGAGGTAGAACTCTTGGTTGCGTATTTTATTTTATTTTTGAATTATGAAATACAGTCGAACCTCGATATAACGAAGATTTGTACATTCCCTTCCAATAGACACCCGAAACGTTGATACAACAACATAATAATATACATTATGCCCTAATTGCTAATTACTTGTAGAACAATGCTCTAATTAAATCCTTTCTTTAAAAAATATCCATATATTTATAGTACCAATATATTGTTTTCAAAGAATATTTTAATAAACGTGATCTTGATATAACGAAATCTCAATATAACGAACTTCCCCAGAGATTCGTTATATCGAGGTTCGACTGTATTCTGCATTTAGTAGACGGGCATTGGTGCCTTGAACCAACACTTGAAAAAGGCACTAAATACGCATATAAGCAGGTCGTATAATATAGTACAAGTCACTATAAACATCATAGCAAATGACCGGCGACCTTTCTAATCAATGTATGTATGTATATATATATATATATATATATATATATATATATATATATATATATATATATATATGTATATATGTATGTATGTATGTATGTATGTATGTATGTATGTGTGTGCGTGTGTGTGTGTATTAGTCCTGTCCACTATAAGGATCTTGGGGGAGTGCATTTTTCATAGTGGTATAGAATATCCATTTTATGAAAACCTACTATACAGTCGAACCTCGATATAAGGAATCTCCAAGGAAGTTCGTTACATTGAGTTTTCGTTATATGGAGGTGATGTTCCTTAAAATGCCCTTAAAAATATTATTACTATAAATATAGGGATATTTTTTAAATAAAGGTTTTAATTAGAACAATTTTAACAAGCAATTGGCAGTTAGAGCATAATGTATATTATTATGTCTATGTATCAAGGTTTCGGGTGTCTATCGGAAGGGAATGAACAAACCTTCATTATATTGAGGATTTCGTTATGTCAAGGTGCGACTGTATTATATAGCATTGAACAATAAAGGTATGCTTGTAAGATTGTTGGTCGTAGTTATCATATCGCTCAACCACTAAAAAACCGACACAAACACAAAAAATGGTGTTTTGAGAAAAACGCATTTTTATTTTTTCACATTCGCGAGGCCACTGTGACGTCAATATTTATCTACATTAGGGTGTAATGATTTTATTTGTGAAATTTATTGACCTTTTTGCGGGTTATAAATAATAGGTAGCCAGTTGCGATGAAAATCCGATTACGGATTTTTCTGTGTTATGACAGTTTTTTGAGGATAAGCGATATGTGCATAATTTATGCAACTGGTATGGGAATGTCGAACAAGTTCTAGCTGCTTTTTCATCATTTCATGCATTTCATCAAAATCATCATTTTAGGAGCGTCTACTCCAGTTTCTGCTTGTTGTTTCCGACCGAGCATTGCCCCTGTACGTCTCAACAAGAATTCTGTATACAGCAGATTTTTTTTTAATTCTCCGCAAAAATTTATTTTTTGGCACGAAATTTGACATGTTTGACTATATGAAAAGAAAAGTTGTTTACCGTCCGGCGAAATGATACACTTGCAAGCTTGCTTATAGTACTGTTTTATAGATGCGTCACTAACTTCAAACTACACGCAGGCAGTTTTGATAACGCCATCTGTTGGGAAACAGCGAGAACTTATTCAACGTCGTAATAAGATATTCGTAAGCAGTACTCTACTCTTGGCAGTAACTGTGGCTATAAAATATTATCGTCGTCTCAGGAAATATAAAAAATAGTTGAAATATAGTTGAAAATACCGTACATTTCTCTCAGTACACGCGATAAATTCTTCAATACGATCAACCGTAACGCGCATTGAAAAATAGTCAGCATTTATTTTTAATTTTTCAAATTACGAAGTCTCCACCGCGAATCTCGCCAATTAGTCGGAGGATCGTCACTTTTGTAAGTCCCTCGAATCACGATAATCTCTTTTGCTGCTATTGACGTCGCTACGTGGCTCCGGATCAATCGATTAAAAGCATATCGTGGAAGTGATGATCCAGCGACTGAAGACGCCGGAGCTCGTGCTGCGGCGAACGCGATCGCGAGTGTTCCGGGTATCGATAGTTTATTGCACGTAGCTGTAACAGGCACGAGCTTTTAATATTCTCAGCGGTGGATCATAAGCTTCGACTTCCGCGAAGTCTGACTACGCCGCCTTCTTCTCTTCTACTTTGCCAGTTCGGTTTACCATCTCTCACACGTGGATCTTCCTACGCGTTATATGTATATACGTATATTTATTTTCAACGTCTCCGTGTATGTATTTTGCTAATTATAGAATTACGGGCGCCAATCCCGCGCTCTGGCTCTTGTTTCTCGGGAATAAGAATGAAGAATAATAAACTCGTTGTCGTTGGCTCGCTGCATATTTATTTGTGTCGTTGCGTTCACCTGCGACGATCGGAGTGCGTCAGCTCTTGGCCGGAAAAAAGAGGAATTTTCGTGATTTTTTTTCTGGGAAAACATGTGCAGGTTTTCGAGTTATTTTTTTTACATAAAAGAGTATAGTTTTAAATATCTTTTGCCATTTCTGTATTGAAAAATATTCATTAAGGCGTTATCCCCACTTGTAGCGCAAAAAAAGGCCTTTTTCATGAATTTTTTTAACGAAAACTACAAAACTTTTTTAATCGATCAATATACCATCTTAAAGAACACATCTTGAAGAACTTTCAGTCATTTTTTTATTGAAAAATATTACATTGTTTAGTGGCAAATGGCCGTCAATGAAATAATGTTTTTATATACACGGTTTGCGGTGACCAACATTGCGGCGAAGTGGATCATCTGAAAAAAAAATGCGGATGGATTTAGTCAAATATAAGTATAAACTAGTCTTTAATCGAAGGATTTTAAAAAATATTCATTTTTCACAAAATGGCGGACAGTCAAAGTTAATGGTTCGATTTTAACGAAAAAAAACGGCCGTTTTTTGGCTATAAAACGGCCATTTTTTTTCGAAAAAAAAATCGAACGATTAAAGACTACATTTTTGTGTATTAAATAAGCCTGCAAAATTTCAAGAAGATCGGTTCATTAGTGTTCGAGTAATCTTGGTCACCGACTTCAGAAATGCCATTTTGAGAAAAACGCGTTTAAAGTTTCAATTTCAGTTTACACGAAGAAAATATTTTTTTGTAAACTTACGTAGAGTCATCTATTCCGGGCCCATACAGAAGTATGGGCCCGGATACTTATACTTCAAAAAAATGCAATAAAAAAAATCGATTTTTTCAAAATCGCAAGTGGGCGTAACCCCTTAATGTGGCAGAGACTCTGCGATAAACATTGCTGTGTGGAAACAAATCATCCGAAGTAAAAAAATCGAACGCATTTAATCTGCATGAAAGTATCTGGTGCTTGGACAATGGATTTCATTAAGGGGCTATACCAGTGTAAACGTTGAAAATTTGAGTGGTTTTCGGGAATTTTTCGGAAGAAAAGTACTCAATTAAATGTTTCGGAAAATTAAGGATATATTTGGCTGTATTTGAGGTATATTACATAATTTTTTCATAAAAAAATATTGAGATCCAATCGACTTATGCGCTGCCTTCGGAGGCGCAAAAAAAAAGTTCCTCCACTGCTGACATAATTCCGGCCGATTGAGTAGCTGAAACCGAAAAAGGAAAAAATGTCGTTAAACTGGAAGGTATTTGCTGTACAATGACGTAGGATTTTCGAAAAATATCAAAATCTAACAAAATGACGTAGTTATGAAAAAAAAGTCTGTTTTCTTGCATATAAAATGGTCGTTTTATTCAACGCCAAATCGTCAATTTTCATCCAATCAAAAATATCCTACGTCATTGTAGAGTAAATATATTCAAAAGTACTTAGTTCAAATTGTAAGTCAATCGGATAATTGCTCTTTGAGTGACAATGTACAGCAAGTACGCGTTTAAAGATTTAACTATCGATTTTCGCAAGATAAAATGATAGAGATACGGACTTGAAATTTTTACAGGATATTCTTGAAAGTATAAACTGTCGAAAAAGGCAAAAAAATCGATTGAAAGTGTCACATTGGTATAGCCCCTTAATTTAAAGTTGGTAATTCTTTAGATAAGTGACTTTTCCGATTTTTTTTTGTGCTATTTTCTCATTTATTGGGTTACCCAGGTAGGAAATCAAAAGGCTGACGATGGAAACAAGCTTATGCGAGCCTTGTTCCGCCGAGCCTGAGTGAGACAGACCTGGCCCAGGTTTCATTGCATCGTTTGGAGCAGCCTGGAACCAAGACTGGCTACTTAGCCTAAACTCAGGGTTATTTCAAGCTTTATTCAGCCGGTGAATTTTGAGGCTGATAAATCAAGGCTGGATGCAGGCTTGTTTCAGGTTGTGATAAAATAAAATAAGTTTAAAATAATATTTTTTCTGGACTTTTATGAAAAAAAAATTTAGCAATAAATTTTTCGGGTGCGAAGGCACGAAAAACGAAAGCGAAGGAGGCAGCTCAGAACATTTAAACATATGCTCTTACCGATATTTATGAGGTACACAAAAAAGTATATACGAAAATAAAAGTACGCAATAAAATAAAGTTTTGTTTTTTAAAATATTTTTTAAATATATTTTGTAACAAATAATAAATATATATAACAAATCAAATGAATTCTTCACAAATTTATCAAATTTGCCCCAATGTAGAATATTGAAAATTAAAAACAGGCCTCATATAGCCTCGGGAAGAGTTTGGGAAAAGCCTGGTCATAAATGCTCGTGAAGGCTTCATTAAGGCTCATTTTGAGCCTTGTTGTTTCGTCGTTTCAGGCTTAGTACAGGCTTTTCTACCAGCCTTTGGTCAAGCCTGTGTGCAAGAGCCTGAAACCGCGTTATCATTCAAAGGTTCAGCTAGGCCTGAAATCAGGCTGGTGCTCAGCCTGAATTAAAAAATGTGAGCCTTGTTTCAGAGCTTGGCGAGCCCTTTTTTCATCGTCAATTCCTACCTGGGTATAAATGATGATATTCAGTTGGGAAGCTGAAATTTTTCATTAACAAATTTTTTACGAGCAAAAAATCGTTAAGAATAATTTTTAATTTTTCACAAACCCAAATACACCCAATATAGGCGTCGAAATGTTCAAAAATGCGCTATTTTATCACGTGTTTCCGCGAACTTCAAAACCCCATAATTTTTTATGGGGGGGGGGGGGTGAACTTCCGCTTCCCCCGACTGAACATCATCCATGGTCTTGAAGTTTCCATCGCTGGCACGCAACGAAAAAATGTTTCGTATAACAATAAAAATAATGAAATAAGAAAAAAATCGTTGCATTCCAACGATGCAAACTTCAACGCCATCATCATAATTTATAACCCAATAAATGAGAAACTAGCGAAAAAAATGTCAGGCTCATTTTTCAGAAAAGTCACTTATCTAAAGAATTACCTTATCAAAGATGTAATATTGATTTTTACAAAAATGGCCGCCGTCCAAAGTGAAAGTATCGATTTTCGAAAAAAAAAACGATCTATTTTCATTGATAAATAAAACTATGCATCGAAAAAAAAATTCGTCGTTCGAGCTCTGTTTTTTTGAGCTATTGCGGTCGTCGATTTTGAAAAGGGCATTTTGAGAAAAACGCGTTTGAATAATTGGAGGGAGCAATTGAATCGAGGAATTTATTTGTGATGCGGAATGGTATTATTGTGATGTCTATGAACCATTATTACTTGCCTACGTTTATTATTATCTGTCGATTCGTTTTTTCGGGTTGTTTGAATAGAGCACTGGTATCATTTTCTTGCATCGATGAGCCCAATAATATCAATTCCGTTGACCCAATCGCATCGACATTGTTACAGATCCGAACGTATGTTCACTTTATTCCTCTGATCGATTCTGTTTAATTAAATGCCTCACAATGCAGCTAGTGAGTGGAAGAGATAGGGAGAGAGCGAGGGACGAGAGGGGAATACGTGTTACGCATATACAAATACACTCGTGATATCCAGGCTCGAAACCCATACGTCTGTACACACGTGGGCCTCGTAATTAACTATCGAGCCAGCACATGATTGCTCTCTTAACAGCCACTGCATCCTCTGGACCCTGATTACAGCGCTGACAGCACGTTCATGAAATCAGAAATTCTCTGGAAGTCAGTTATATTCCGCAAAATATCGACCCTTTTTATTTTAAACATTTTTTTTAAATTAATCGAACTCTTCGCAGTTTCGAGAAGTATTCTGGGTTGATGGGGGATGCAATTCAAGGCTAAAGTAGCTGAGATATGACATTTTCGAATATATGTCCTATATATGAAGTAAAATCAATCGTAGTGCCATTTTATGTTAACCAAGATTCGAAATTCCAGTGAAAACTGTTTATTTTAAATGCACCTGCATTGGTTGGGAATTAATTTCGATTAGGGAAAAACTCTTGAAAATAAAGGCATGGACGTACGAGAGAGGTAAATGAGAAAGCAGAATTTTAGTTTGTTGCAATTAATTACGCTTTATTTATTTAGCGAATAATTGTGAAGTTTTGCAAAAAATTTCTTTTGTATATAAAATGCCCACGTAAAAAATCTAAAACATTGAGGACCATTTTTTCATTATGCTTTTTCCCATCATACCTGAGAGTGGAAAGGCGTCCCATAAAAGGCATTCGAATTTCCTACACATTAAAAGGTTTATAATTATAAACAATTGTTGTAATTATAAAAGCACTGCATGTTAAAGCGACTATGATTGTAAACGAAAATTGCAATTTTACAATTATTACTCCAAAGGAATTCCAAATATAATTACAAGTTCATACGAATTTTGGAGTCATGTTTAATTCCAATTGAAATCAATTCACATAATTTTAATTTAATTATAATTATAATTATGAACAATCGTTGCACGTGATAGAGGAACATCCCAAATTTTGCCTGCAGGCTTTGAAATAACGATGTAATGATGCATCCAATTTTTACCGGCATGGTAACATTTGCTGAAACTCCCACACATCATCAATGACTTCCCAAGCATTTATTTGTCAGCTCTACCTTCGTTTGGACGTAATTCCTTGGCAGTATTGTTGTCTAGAACTTTTTTATTCTACAGACCTTTCTCAATCCGTCTGTGGAAATCGTTTAATGGTACTCATAAAATTAACCGAGTTATATAAATTATAAGGAGTACGCTCGGGGAGCGCGATCGAGATGCAGGTGGTTCAAACGCGTTTTTTTTTCGAAACTACGCTATTCAAATCGGCAACCATGATATCCCCATAACCAATTGGCCGATTGAATTCAGATTTGGCATACACCTTCAGTGGGCTGTTTTTCAAAGTTGGTAGAAGAATTGAGTAGAAATGATTTTTGTTTTATATATAACTCGTAGAATGGTCAGAAAAGTAGGAATAATTGATAATAAAGTTTGGCATGCCGTCATTTTGTAATTTTTTGCGGAATCTAGTACCGAACATCACAGCACTTTGTAATCCCTCGAACAAAAACTCCAAGTAAAGTATCCGAGGAAAAATGCGGTGGTCGACTGCTCCGACCACTGAGCTACGCCAGCCCGCTTACCTCACCTTTCTTGGATAATCTCGATATTCGTAACGCAACGTTACAAATCATATATATCAAGAATATGTTCGGTTTTTTTCTTCACATTCATACAACGTCCGTAACAGTGGTCGCCATTCGGGGGCGTTTTCCGCGCGCCGTTGCAAGCAAACGTATTGTACATTGCCAATGACGATACATTTTTTTCGAATTTACAAATATTCTTAAAGGATCAATAAATATTTTTTATAAAAAATTATTAACTGCTGAATTACAACCTATCTGACTAGAGACAATTAGTCATCGGGATGTATTTAATCATTAAATTTGTATATTAATTTTTTTCGTTATTCCATCCTAGAAATCACCTCCAAAGCTGCGCTCTAGTCAACAATTCTGCCTTAAGGCGTTACCCCCACTTGTAGAGCAAAAAACGGCCTTTTTCATGATTTTTTTAAAGAAAACTACAAAACTTTTTTAATCGATCAATATACCATCTTAAAGAACACATCTTGAAGAACTTTCAGTAATTTTTTTATTGAAAAATATTACATTGTTTAGTGGCAAATGGCCGTCAATGAAATAATGTTTTTATATACACGGTTTGCGGTGACCAACATTGCGGCGAAGTGGATCATCTGAAAAAAAAATGCGGATGGATTTAGTCAAATATAAGTATAAACTAGTCTTTAATCGAACGATTTTAAAAAATATTCATTTTTCACAAAATGGCGGACAGTCAAAGTTAATGGTTCCATTTTAACGAAAAAAAACGGCCGTTTTTTGGCTATAAAACGGCCATTTTTTTCGAAAAAAAAATCGAACGATTTAAGACTACATTTTTACGTATTAAATAAGCCTGCAAAATTTCAAGAAGATCGGTTCATTAGTGTTCGAGTAATCTTGGTCACCGACTTCAGAAATGCCATTTTGAGAAAAACGCGTTTAAAGTTTCAATTTCAGTTTACACGAAGAAAATATTTTTTTTTTGTAAACTTACATAGAGTCATCTATTCCGGGCCCATACAGAAGTATGGGCCCGGGTACTTATACTTCAAAAAAATGCAATAAAAAAAATCGATTTTTTCAAAATCGCAAGTGGGGTTAAACCCTTAGTAAAACATCTGAAAAATGTCACTAGGAACACGGCAGGCCTGAACAAATTTGTAAATCGTGCACTCGTTTTATTTTTATTATCCAAAAATAAAGCGACGATCGTTTTTATCATAAAAAAAAGATTCTCAAAAATTGTCCCGATGGAAGACAATCCTCGCCGCGAACATTTCCCACGTACATTGCGAGTATGTATACGTCATTGGAGGGAAAGCGGCGTTCCTTGGGTGGGTGTTCGCTCAAAGTTCTCTGCCTAGCCAGGTATACATCGCGAATGCTCGCTGAAGAGAAAACGGAAGGAAATCTTCTCGAATTTCGATGCTATTCCTCGGTTCCTGATTCTCTCGCTGTTCAATCGGAGATGTTACCTCGGTGCACACTCGCCGCGGGAGAACGTACGCCCGCGCGATTGTCGATAAAATGGGCCACAAACTTTTTCGCCCTCGGTTGCTCGCGCACGTCTCTGACGATTCCTATGTGCTCCCATGTGAATGTAAATGTACCTCTGCACTCGACGCGATCTAGATTTGGAACAGTGCATAAGTTTCCGTCGATTTTGACGGAAAAATAAAATTAACCGCAGCCGAATCGTTGATCGACTTCATTCCGAGCCAGACTGCGACGAAAACGCGGCCAGCGTTCGTGCAAGCTTCGGAATTTGTCATTTTCGCGAACTGCCACGTGGCAGAATGATTTCGCGAATCGCGTAAGTCAATTGTCGACGTCGGTGAGAAAGAGAGAGAGAGAGAGTCGTAAAGGCGATTTTTTATGGACACGACAATGAAGGCGTTCAAGAGCGCAGACCACTAAACTTTGGATCGTCGAAAACGTGACAGTTCCATATTGCAACCAGGTCCACATTGAGACGACTTCTCTGAGCGTATATGCATTACATTGAGTTCAGAAATAAGAGAGTGAGAAAAAGAAGCAGAGATAGAGAGTAGTGTGTGCGAGAGTACTGTCGTTACGAGGGACGTCGTTTTGAATTCTCAAACGCGCTAGTAAGAGGATGACTCGGAGATAGACTAAAAAGGCTCCGTTTGCGAAAATCTCTTTTACTCTCACTCTTTTCTCTCCCGACACTTCTCCAGCGGCTCTTTCACTCCGTGAGCATTCCCGTAAAGCTCTCGCTAAAAATTGCTCCACATCTGCACACTCGTGGGTGTATAATATATGGAGCTTTATGCATCCAAGACAGGCCGATAGGTGCATCGTGGCGTGTCACGTCGAAGCATTCCGCGTGAAGACTTTTCCGGAAAGCCGGCGCAATTGCTTACCTCCTCTTCCACCTTGGTTGACAAATTCGTGCGTCGAAAAAGATATGTAATTATGTATGTTGGTGAAGTAGCGTGGATTAGGGTTACTTCGATCAATTTTGAAATGAAAATCTATATATTTCTTTAAATAATGTCGCAAAAAAAATTTTCCAACGGAAACATCAACTTTTATTAGTCTTCTTCCAAAGTACAATTTAAAATATTTAAAAATAAATAAGAAAAACAAATAATTAGTCATGATCAAAGTTATACTGAGATTGGGGTTACTTTGATTCATGATTTTTTTTAAAGAAAACTACAAAATTTTTTTAATCGATCAATATACCATCTTAAAGAGCACATCTTGAAGAACTTTCAGTAATTTTTTTATTGAAAAATATTACATTGTTTAGTGGCAAATGGCCGTCAATGAAATAATGTTTTTATATACACGGTTTGCGGTGACCAACATTGCGGCGAAGTGGATCATCTGAAAAAAAAAATGCGGATGGATTTAGTCAAATATAAGTATAAACTAGTCTTTAATCGAAGGATTTAAAAAAATATTCATTTTTCACAAAATGGCGGACAGTCAAAGTTAATGGTTCGATTTTAACGAAAAAAACGGCCGTTTTTTGGCTATAAAACGGCCATTTTTTTCGAAAAAAAAAATTGAACGATTAAAGACTACATTTTTATGTATTAAATAAGCCTGCAAAATTTCAAGAAGATCGGTTCATTAGTGTTCGAGTAATCTTGGTCACCGACTTCAGAAATGCCATTTTCAGTTTACACGAAGAAAATATTTTTTTTTGTAAACTTACATAGAGTCATCTATTCCGGGCTACTTATACTTATACTTCAAAAATACTTATACTTCAAAAAAATGCAATAAAAAAATCGATTTTTTCAAAATCGCAAGTGGGGGTAACCCCTTAATGAGAATAGGAAGCAACCCCATAAAGGAGCATTTTTCCCAAAGACGCAAAAAAACGGTCAACGGGATGGAAAGTTACAACGATTTTTATTGTTTAGGGTTACTTTGAACGAACAAATATTACATCTTTACTTTTAAAAATTAACTTTATTGGTCAACAACTAGTATTTCATATTTATTTATGCGGTAACACATCCATAAACTTCGAAACATTGAAAAACTAGCAATAACAAGTTGTGATACTTATGTCTACCCAGGTATCTAAATCACGAAACGAGATCACATTGTTTTCATTAGAAACATGTTTCACTCAAACTAGGTCCCCTACCAAATCACACTAATTGTAAGACAAAAAATAGCGAATAACAATTTGATATTTTTTGGCTTGTAATTTCCGACTGACGACGAGAAAAAAAGTCAAATAACAATTTGATATTTTTTGTCTTACAATTAGTGTGACTTGGTACAGAATTGCAGAATTGTCGGTTAATAAATGTTCCTAGTGTGTTCGGTACCTACAATTGAAACCTAAAATTTAAAAAATTATCAAAAGACGAAAATCCCTAAGAATACTCCGAGACTAGCAATAAAAATAATGAGTGGGGTGAAATTGTTAATTGATCAATGTTACCCCGTCAAAGTGATCAAAGATACCTCAACGGAGCAACTGTCGCCCAAAAATATGTTTTTGAGCTTATGCCACACTGCAAAGCATAATGGTGTAGTTTAATAAACATCTGACAAGGTGATTGTTACCAAAAAAATTGTCATTGCAACACTCAATTTGTTATTTTTTAAGTTATTCGAGCATAAAGAATAGTTTAAATACATTACTTACGTTTTTATATATTTTTACGGTCACTTAAACCCGTTCGTTCGTGCTACGTCTGAATGATGACATAAAGAGACATTCAGGCTTGCCAACCGTAAAAAAAACTCTCGGTCGTGTTCAGGTACTTCGTAATTTTAATTTTAAAACAAAACAAAGTTTTTATCACAGTAACCCCAATCTCCGGCAATGACCACGAATGACTTTGTCCATTTTAACTCCGAAGCATGTGTTGGTGACATTATTGTTATCTTGATGTCTAATGTTCCTTCGTTTCACTTCTTGAGCTTTTGCAATCCGAGCCCTTTTACTTTTCGCCTACTCTTGGCATTTCACTCATCCGAGTATTGGCACCGGCCAAGGCTGCTTGGCATGGAACTGGTGGTCATTAAATGGCCTCATATTGGTCCAAACTTGAGTTACTGCCAAGAGCCGCAAGTGCGCCCACTTCGAAAATGGACAATTATCGTACCGACAGATTTGGAAACTTTCAACCGTGATTCCGCGGTGATATCAATCGACGATTTGGATTCGCCGCCAGGATAATATTCCCCGGCGAGACTTTCCGAACGAGCGCGCGTTCGGCGTCATTTGCAGAAGGCTGAATGGCAAAATAAAAATTCTGCTTTCTCGCGAAGATGGGAAAGAGCAAGAGATGCTAGGAAATGAAAGGGAAGGAACAGCAGGATGAGGAAAGGTATAAAACTGGCGAGTGGAAAAGCTGTCTCTTACCAGTGGCAGAAAGCAGCTTCCGTGGCAGAACAGCTACCGAAATGAGTTCCACCAAGTCTCTAGCTACGTTTCTACGGCCTTACGTGGGCTACGTGCAAGATTTTTCAACGAGCTCACGTCTTATTGGATAAGTGGCCCATTTCCAAATGGTCCCTTATCGACTGTCTCATCGTTCTCCGTTTCGTTCTACGTTGCTCTTACTCTCTCACCCGTCTCCCTTTTCTTTTGTCCACTGTACGCCAACGTCACCTACGTGTCTCTCTCAATTCTCTTCTAGTCGTTGATCTTTTCCTGTCCCGATTCTCCCCTGCATACACGCGCAAACATCCCTATACGCAGACGCTTTTTTTTTATCACCTTTTCCATTTCTTCTCACGACGTATAAGCTACCCGTTTTTCGTCCTCCACAATCTTCTTTCGCATTCAACGATGCGTCTTCGTGTATTTCTCGATAGGATTTACTCCCAATTGACAAGAGGCTTCCTCTTCATTCCATATTTACCATCATTCGATTCGCGGGACACGTGCGTAACGTGTGAACGTCCCAGATTTGGCTTCGTAGAACCCGTCAAAAATCCCCTCCGCTGATCATCCTGATACCTACTCGGATCGGTTGGAAATACCCGTGGGAGGCGTTTTGATTTGTAAAGCTTACCAATAATGGGGCCCCTCCATCGCACACTGACGAACGAAAGATTCGCAATCGGACAATTACAGCGTTCGCTGTGGCAATTAAGCAGCCAATATTCGTAATCGATCATGACGCGGTCCAACCGCCGGCGATTTGAGGAGGAGTGAAAAAAGGTTTATCGCTTGAAATGGATGCAGAGTGGGCGGAAAAGAGACCAAAATCTTGTTCGGAGCTGAGCCGGAAAGAGCGGGACGGGGAGGGGGAGATGGCCTTGGCTAAAGAGAGCAAGGAAAAGAATAGGTATCATTTCCGACGTCAGGCAAGATTCGAGAAACTACAGCCGATGAAGTCATTTGGCTGGAACGAATTTCCAGCTTGAACGAATGTAGAGCTTCGTTTTATACACATACCTGCCACCACATTGAACACACAGTGCACATATCTAAGTATATATGAAGTGACAGCATATTTCGAACACGTCATATCGATGTATTGGTGGCTATCGGCTCATCTAGCTGGCTCGAAGACCGCCCTTCATTTTATTCTAAGCGGATCATTGATTTTGCCCACCGGACAGTCCTTGAAATGACCTTCATATAAATGTGCTGTGATTTATCGGAAGGTGAATTCAAAGACAGAGGTTTACATTGTGTAGACTATGGGGACAATCGCCTACTATGAGGCTTGTTCTAGAAGTCCAATGTCTTCGAAATCAACTTTTCTCGTGCGTCTCTATGTACAACGATGAAGGTGAAAAGTTCCTACAAAGAGCCATCCAGAACTCGCTGATGTAGAATTTTTCGTGCGCCACTGATTCTTTCGGCGTTGAGTCTGCATAATTCCCGTTCGATGCCAAAAACGAAGAAGGCCACCACAACCGCTCCAAGATAAATTAACTCATCGCAACTGCGGAAATTCCAAAGATAGAAGAAAACCATCTCAGTGGCCCCACGATTTAAGTGAGGATCGACATTCCGCGTCTCTTCGGACGAAAAAGGCCTTTAACGAAACCCAAACGAGAACGGCGAGATGAAAGAATACCAAGATAAAGATGTGCCGAAGATCGTTTATTCTATTTATCTTGACTGCCCTTGATTGCGCATCCGCGAGACAAAAAGTTTATTTCCATGACTTTGGATCAGTGCTGCAGGAACCGTTGGACGATGAAAGTGCCGAAAGACTGCACTAAAACAGGTCGTGGAATGGAATTGGAGAAAAAAAAGAAGCAAAAAAGGACTGGGCTACCTTTCAACGAGTGTAACACTTTGACATTTAATTATATATCGCGTTTCCATCTTGACGAGTGCTTGGAAGTTTTGGACCACGAGAAAGTTTCCCTCTTCGAGATAAACGGAATCCCGATGAGAGAAAGTACTTTTGCATATATACACATATACGCGATACACACTTGCACGTATATCAAATGTATAGATCTATCACGCAGATATAATACGCGATGAACTCGACCTGGCCTCGGGTCCTCGCGTCGTTGACAGCGACGAGGAACTCCCCCCGTCAAGTGCGCGTGTATGCTCGGTGACTGTGGCTTTTACCACGCGCGGATGATGGAGAGACGAAGAAGGATCCGACAGGAATCTCGTGTACGGCCAGAGCCAGCCTCCGAGGCAATTTCAACGAGAGTTTTCTCCTGGCAGCACTTGCAACGCATAAAAACGTATATTGCACTTGACACAAACGGCAAAGGTCTGCCCCGCGTGGGGAAAGTTTCCTCCCGTACGATAGGGGAATAATGAAGTTGGAAGATAATTATTCATAACTTATAAATCATCACACTATCATAGACATTATAATCAGCACATGGGGCCACTTCGCAGCTTATAACCTCAAACTATACCAGTAAAGTTCAACCGCATTGATGAACATTTACTCACGTTTAATTCGAATCTCCATGAAATTGTCAATTACTTAATTATCGTAATAATTCCTATAATTTTATCGGTAAATTGTAATGTAATTGCACGCTTGGCGAAACTATTCCCAGCGTTGGATTTTTCGAGTAATGAAGATGCTGGCGTGTATAAACGTGAAGAACACCACGGGCGTAATTGCCAACAGTCATTTGCATAATTCACGATTTCGCAAACGGCTAGCTTGGGAATCCACGTCGACGAATTCAGAGCTCAAATTCACTGCATATATATCTCTGGGTGTGTAAATATAGGTATATATACCTGGAAAGACAACTTGTGTTTCATTCGAACTCTTGTAATGAGAGATTCAAGATCCACGAAGCAAGAAAGAAACAAGACTGCTGCATCAGCGCTACAAGCTTAGGCAGGGCTGATATCAGCCGGATGTGGATAAGTTTACGCGATTCCCGTGTCGTCTATCCAGCAATCTTGCCATGCCCTGGCGTCTCTCCGCTTCTCTCATACCTAGTTCTCCAGTTCTCGTCAAGAACCGTTCGCCAAGCTGCAGAAAGAGGCTGGAATAGGGAAGGAGACAAACAGAAACAGTCGAACAACGTTTGTGCATAATGCATTACGTTGGAAAAGTGCAACTAGTGCTGCAACTGCTTTGCTGAAAGACGTGTCTTTCGTTCTCGTATTATGGAGCATTCCGAACCTCTCTCGTTTCGGCTCTATCGTTATTTGCTTATTCATACATATACGATCTATTTGCGTGGGGTGTGTTTACCATTCTCGGTATATATCAGTGCGGACTCGCTGCTACATCCAATTACGAAAGGATCTCCGCACTCGAATGAAGACAGCTATAACCGAAGTTGGGTACGTGTGGTGAGGTGGATTCGTTGGATAATGAAAGATCTACACGCATCCTGTGGACGGACCTTTGGCATAGAACACGTATTAGCCCGACGACAAAGGACCCAAGAGCACGGGCAATTCGAGCTCTCGAGTCGTACATGTAGATGAGGAAATTGGCGAACTTCGTTGCAAACTTCGGCTATACGCTCCCTTACGTCCTTCCACCGTTTATTGGCTCAATTGGTAACTCGTGATCGCTTAACTGGCTGGATCATGCTGTTCAATTTGGTCCCCGTATCGCTATTGTTTTCCAAACACATAACCGGGTCAATTAACGTTAGCAGCTCGATGAGCTCCAGTTATATGGAACGATCTAGCTATGTGTTCCGGCCCTCCAATCAAACTGTGGAGGCTACTTGATAGATTAAGCGACTCCTGTTCCGCTATTGAACGCTTCTGCTTTACTTATCGGTCAACCAGATTTACTCGCACTATTGTTTCAACAACTATGGCTCGGATATTTTTCAATGACAAATTGTGCTGTTGTTGTTCACAGAAAAGAACATCGCGAACGAAGCGCGACGAAGACACGATGACGTTGGGCTGTGAGAGTAAGTGGGACTGGTAGAATTAGCGGAGGCGAAAGAGTCCGCGCGTCATCGGGCAGTCAGGATCACCGTTCACGGTCATCCTAAGTCGTCATCAGGATGATGACAGCAGCCATGAGGATTCTGGCGTTGATCGCCCTCGTATCGCGCAACGTTGCCTGGCCGCAGGATCCAGTACCGCGACTTCACGTCAAACACCGTAAGTTCAACATTTCATAACCTATCGTACCTCAGCCGTAACATGCTCACTGTTTTTCCACCGTTATTCGTATCCTCGACAATTTCCGGCATCGCTCTGCCGCGGTCCGCGCTCCACCTTGATTTGCGCTACATGAATGCACTTCAGCATATCAAATGGACATCCGTATTGTTTGGGTTATTTTCTATATGGATAGTATCGATTATAGTTCTATCCTCTGGAATAGGTTCGTACGAAACAGAGCACTTTTTTTATTTGTCCCATCGATTCGGAAGGAACTGCAAGCTTTAACGGGATCACCTGTCCCGTTCTGCACATCTGGATAGTTGTGTTGCTTTCTTTTCCTTTCTCTTCCTGTCTCTTTCGTTCGTCCTTCATTGGTGGCCGTTTCATCCTCGTCCTATCCGTCCATTTGTGTATCCCAACTGACCTTTGGTCTCGCACCATCCTTTCTCGACACACCGGCCTGTTTCGTCCTGTTTCTTCCTATCCCATTTTTATTTTCCAACTCACCTGTGGCTCTCGTCCGAAAATCCCGATGGTTTGTTCGCCACTAATCCTATCGCCGGAATGCCTTTCCCCATCACCGAGCCAAACGGCTCCAAACTCCGCGATCGAAGTTTGCACCGTGCTGCTGGATCATCCGTGTACATGGACGCGGACTAAAAATGTACTTCCGCGTCTTGACTATCCGAAACAACCACTGACCATGTATAGTATCGGCCCTTCGTATTTGCCGTGTGCACACGCACGTCTTCGTGTATTCTCCGCAAATATTGCGATCCTTGGTCGAAATACATATTTCGAAAACTACCAGGAATATACGCGATACCGCTATATTGGTATGTATATTGGAGCGCTTTCGAAGATTCGAGGCGGAATCTCCATACGTCTCGGTAGATTCAAATATCGGAGTCCCGAGGGTTCGTATATATGGATATAACGTTCCGCACCCCTGTACCTTTCCAACCACTTCGGCGATTGCTGCCTCGACTATGCGATTAAGTTGGCTCGTGCGTCTTCAATATGGGGCAAAAAAATACACATGGCATCAAAACGCATATTTTATACACATGCGATTGCATAAATATGACTCGGAATGAATTCAAGCGATATTTTGATCAGCTGCTGGTTCGCACGGATCGCCCACGAGGGTTGAGAATTCCAAGAGCGCATCGATAAAAAAAGACCATCAATGACGGAAATATGACTTTGAAGGCTAGAAAATGACTTTGGTCCTACTGGAGCTGATGACCGATAGTTCGCCACATGTTATAGCAGCTTGTTCATGCTTCGGACGCTTTCATCGTCCATCCCCAAGAACTAAAGAGGTCTCCAGCTGCATTCCAAGCCACGCCCAGTCCCCCAGTTGGGCTTGGTATCACCATGCATCTTCCCAGCACTGACTACGCGGCGTGTGATTTCTGATAACTGGATGCAGTCAGCTTACGTAGAGTGTATTATTTCTGCAGCATGAGGGCATACGTCTTTCGCCAACGTTATACGGATATTGGCTGCTAAACTCCATCCTCCGTTTGGCTTACCTTCGATCCCGCCTGTTTACTTTCCTCGCACTAGACGGAGTTGCATGTACGTTCTCCATTCGCTGCCTATCTTTGCGCTCCGCAATCCCCTTGCTAAGTTCTCTTCGCCTTCAAAGCCCAAGTGATGTCAAGCGATCAATGACGTCCAACGTAAGCCCAACGTTCCGCCCTCGTTTGATTGTCGACTCTGCCAACTGACGGCTATTGCACGATGGTGCAATAGCCGAGGTCCCGAGGCTGTGTATCCTCCCTTCAAAAGGGGTATACCGTGAATGGAAAGGGCAGAGTCAGATTCGGGGTCAAGCGAAGGAGTCTTCGAGACTCGGCATTCCGCCCCGGGATAGAGTGTATCTGTCATTGCCATCAGACTCGCGGCATGCATCTCAAAGCGGAACAAAGGAATATGACGAAGCATTCACAGTTGAAAAACGATCCAGGGCACGCAGAAGGCTGGGCTGGTGAGCCGTGGTGTATATGCACGTGGTGATGGAAGATACTGGTAGCGAATAAGAAGGCAGCAAGGTAAGGGATAAAGAAGAGATATACTTGGGCTGCAACACGGGCAAATCCCTTTGGAGCTCCACAGGTGTTTCGGATACAGCCGGTTGAACAGGGTGCAAGCACGCGGTTGTAACCTACTTGCTCTCACTTGTACATCAACCTCTCATACACGTGTATAGGTACATGTCAATACATATATTGTTTACCCTCGCAAGCGCAATTATACATAGTATGTTTCATAACCCCAGACTTACGGACGCTTTCATCGACTACTTTTTCAGTCACCCCCTTTTACAGCCCCCCGTAAACGTCATGCGACTCTCGTTTCCGCTTGATTAACACGCTCGTGCTTTCACCCTCCTGCCCGGTGTGGTTCGGGCGCTCAGCCTCTGCGGCAATTTCGATAAACCGTTTTCCGGGATATACACGCAGCCCTTCCGAATCGATTCCAAATGGGCCCTCTCGTACAAAATACCAGCGCAAGAGCTCTTCGACCGAACTGTTACCCGCTCTGACGCACACCTCACACCGTGCACTGTCTCAACGATAGGCGACGCACCCTATCTCCAACATTTCCGGCACATGTGTGCGTATCACGTGTGTTAGATGATAATTGTGCGCTCTGCCGTTTGGTTGCTCTCTCGCACTCTCCCTCTTTCACTTGTGTAAAACCGGGATAACGAAGATACGGAAAGGGAATTACACGTTGCTGCGGTGTACATCGAGCTCGACACGCTTGGTTCGTCGTTGGTGATATCTGCGTGTTCCCTGCTGGCGCTTAACCGTACGGTTAACGCCACCGCTCTATCGACTAGCCGACCGTTCAAAGCTTTCGTTCACACCCACGCTTTTGGGGTACTCCCCATCGCTGCAGTTCACCGCGTTATTGACCGCGTCGGCATTTCAGTTTATTGCACGCAGCTAATTAATGCTACCACCCAGTCGTTTGGTGAGGGCCATTTCTTTCACCGCGCATCAAAGAACACCACCATTGCAGAACAGCAATGGGGCCTGCTCAAGCAATTCTTCTCGTTAAATGGAAATTTACGATTTTCCTTATTCGTGCAAGCCTTCTACCACCCATTCCATATTATGTTCGTAGCAGATATGGCTTGTTATAATAAATAAAACGATCATCTTGGCCTGTCACCGATACACTTGCCTGCGGTACGGGGCTACACGGGATGGGGCTAGGGGGGAGCAAAGTAGCGTTGAAGGATGTGAAATTGACGAGGGTGAGTGCGTGCCGGTGTACAGAGAACCGCGGAAAATCGCATGCTCCAACACCGTCGACGAATACTTGAGGGGTGAGCTCATGCGACTCAGGATATGTGGGTCAAAGTTTGCATTCGAACGACAGAAGCCGTATATAGTTTATGTATAGTATATATTCATTAGATATAGCATGACTCCGCCAGTTGGCTCGTTTACACACACAAACACACATACACACGCACGCACGCGCGCATATGTGAATGTATATGCAGCAACCTCACTGGCGGAGTTCAAACCACCCTTGCGGTGCTCTCCCAAGCACACCATCAGGCAGCACTAGTAAGCTCGTTAGCCAACGAGTAGTTAGCGTGACGCTGGCTGGATGCGTGCGAAAGGGATAGATAGATATGCATATTGTGGAGAAAAATATAGCAGTGTGTCCGAGGTAACGATTCAGTGGGAAAACCCAAGGGTCAAAGAAACGACAATAGGAAGAGGGAGAACGAAGAGCAAAAACAAGATAATGCGATCGAAAGCTAGTAGTGAGAACGGTAATTGAGAATAATCATAAAGCCCACTCGCAAACAAAAGAAAAGAACAATACCATAAAAATAGAACATGTAGACTTTATGTGGGACGAATGAATATGCATGCATGTTATTCCACGGTAAGTGAGATAGTTTCGTAACCGGGAGTTCCAGGTTTTTACATTTCTACATAAGTCACTCGGATTTCGTCGTGCCGGAAACCTGCCGCGGTTATAATTCGTACCGGAGGTCGAATACGAGATTCAGGATACTTTGTGTGTCGTTTAATTTGTGATGGAAGACTGCGCAAGCCTGGCTTACCTATTGAAGGAGCATGCATTTCGCGCAAGTCTCCCAATTTACTTACCCCCTGTCAGGTGCCATCCAAAGTGAAATAGACTGCGCTGCCTTCGTGTTTATCAATCTCAAATGTAGTTGGTGTACTTCGGTATAAAATCCGGGTAGGTAAGTTTGTGGGTGTATAAGTTTTATCGGTCGTGAAGGTGGAGGGAGGAATTGAACCGCGGATAAACAGCTCGTGAAAGTTTTAATAATCAGCGCAGTGCTGCGTTCCACGCGAAGCAGCAGCTATCCGTTATTAAATCTTTGATCGATGCGACGAGGTGCCGTCGTGTCGTTCATCATCAAAACTTTATAACGATTAATCGACGCGTCTTTTGTCGAACGTATAGCCTCTAGAATACATATATATCAACAGTGCACACCGACTCTCCAATCGATTTTCTTTTTGCTTCTTTCCAGTTGATTTCTTTTCTTTAGAAACTTTGCGCGACTGATTGCCCACTTTTAACACTTCTTTTGCGAAGCAATGTCCCCCTACCCGGCGACACATCCCCCGAGGTGCACTTTCACCGGAACACACAAGCGTTTTGCTGAGCTACGCGATGCAAAAGTTCAACATGCGGGACAAGACGGAACCGAAGCCGCGAGTCAACTAGCTTCACTGATTGATGACTTGGTCCTTTTTCGCTGAAACTCTTCCCATCGATCAACTCGCTCGTCATCTCATTGCACAATCGAATTACTACTTTCGGATTTGTGTTATAATTGGAAATGATGGGCGATCGGAAAAATTGGGTCGAACGACCTTTTGGTAGGCTGAATTATTTAGTCATAATAGGAAAAAAAAAATCGATGCTTTGGAGTGAATTGGAAAGTCATTGCACATGATGTCCCGTCTACACGAAGTCATCAGTCTTCCCGAGTCGAAATTTTCAGCTTATTTTGACCCTCCAGATCCTCACAGTGGTAGGAGATAAAGGCAGTAAAATAGCTTCGTATTCAATATAAAATGAGCTCCTACTTAACGCCTAGAACGGGAACAAATTTCCCTTTTCTCCACTTGCAGGCGCTAAGGAGGACGTCGATTGGCACACGTATACACGCACACGCATACACTCTATTACGCATATAGAGATACATATGCCTGAATACGCGCATGCGCAGACACACGTATATACCCGCACACATACATGCCTAAGCATACACCAACACACGTATACTAGTACCTATACGTATGCATGCGTGTCTGCTATAGGGATCCGCGTATACATGCATACGTGAGGGCAATTCCTATCAAAAATATTGTAACTGTTTGCCCAAGATCCATTTCTTCCACTTTGGAGAGTTGCTGGAGCTGCAGGGGCAAGTTTGAAGCGAATGCGAAAGGTTCGCTGGGTGGAGATAATGGAAAGGCCATTGGAAAAGTAGCCCTCTACGGCGAACGCGCGGTCCTTCCTAGTCCAACGCATGACGGTTACTGAAAACTATCAGACCCGCTGTTTCGAATGCGACCATCCCCACCCTCGTTTCGTCGAAACAGCCAAATACGCGATAGGTCCAAACGCAATCAAAAGAGGAGCTGCAACGACTTCAGCTAGGTTAGGTAGGAGTATAAGAGCCTATGCAGGAGGTAAGCAGCAAAGAACGAGCATGTGGCGGCCCATAGTAGGGCTTCTAGCAGTAAACAGACTCAAGTGAGGCTGACATAGGATCAAAGACCTTTAAAATAGGCTGAAAATTTCGACTCGGGTTGATCAGCTGGCATATTATTTACTTTTTCTCTCCATCTAACTTTTCTCTATCCAAGAATGATTGTCCTACTCTACCGGCACATGACTATACGTTCCGTATATCGTTGACACACTGACCAAAGGTCTCAGTTGGTTCCGGTAGCTGCAAAGTTTGAGGACAGTGATCCAACCGTTTTTTTATGTCTCTGAAACAGCCACTTCATCATCGGATAATATCCACGTCCGTTAATATGAACGTACGTGTGTAATTGAATAGTGCACGCATATTTTGTTTGCGGTTGTGGCGGTTCTGCAGCGAATGCGGTTTCATATCGCGTTGTTACGTCAACGCTCGTGTTTCCGCTATTTCTGCTTCCGCTATTACGAATCATCCACGATATATATGGCGACGATCATTTCAATCTGGTCTATATGCGGTTCTTCCGTTTCCTCTCCTCTCTCTCTCTCTCTCTCTCTCTCTCTCTCTCTCTCTTTCTCTCTCTCTCTATGTTTCTCCCATGTATGTTTTGCGAACTAGCTCTCATTTTCTACCTTCTGCATCGACCATATTTCCTCCATTAGTCCAACATACACCGAACCCTATTGCGTATGAGAAATTTGCGCGTACCGTTCCCTGAATGTTTCGTCATATGAGTGTACCTCAAACAGGTCTTTCAAACCCCCTGATCAAATAGGACTCTCAAACCCCCTGATCAAACGGGTCTTCCCAGGTTCGTATAGTGTTTGTCCATTTTTCATCACCGGAAGTCCCCTGTTCCTCTTTACCTTTGACATCAAATATATACTTAGGGAATCATATAAGCTCTCGTTCCAAAGGTATTCCACAAATGCATCCCATCTCACAGATCCCCATCTTTCACAAATGCGAAAACCATTTTCCCTTCTTCGTTTCTTATCTCTTTTCGAAGCTGCGGAAGTTGAATGAGCCATCAGTAGGTATTGGTTATGGCAGGCGCGTAATCATTTTTTAAATTCGAGAACAAGCCTTTTTATCATGAAAATATTTGAATACAACGGAATGCACATGTGCCTGGGTATTGTTTAGTCCAGGAGTGGCGATGACACTTGAACGACATTCTTTAAATTTGAATGAAAGTCGACACTGACAGGAGGGCCATACACCATCTTGCTCTAGACTGTTCGCTCTTTTATTCGTCGATGATTCATTCTTTAATGAGGGTATAAGTAGGAAACCGGAGAGGATGGCCTGGCTGGTGGTAATTGTTCGAAAAAGACTCGGAAAGTCGACAAAACTTCCGGCGCTTATCCGCTTTTCTCCCAGTAATCTTTGGAAAATAAAACGATAACTCTTTCTCTCTTACATCCGTCCCTCGCTGAATGTCATCTATTCTGCTCTGGCTCAGCTCCACGTGATAAGCTCAACTATTCTGCCTCTCCATCTTTCTGTTCCCGAGTATTCTCACGCTCGATCATGCCCTGAAGGTTACAAGACAACGGACTCGGTATTCTCATTCAAACTGCTTTGCCGCCGCCAGGCGATATGGTCTTTTGGAATAATTCAACGGATTCGCCACAGAGATATCTACATTTTCAGTAGAATAAATTTATCGAAGTCTCTTTATTTGCCTTCCCCACGGAATCTAGGAAGTTAATTTTTTTCCTCCCTCTTTCGTTTCCTATCCGTCAATAAACTTTGATCATATCGTGGATGATAAAAAACGCAAATATCTGTCATATATTCATATCGGGGCGACATAGAGACGCGGATATTTCAGCTTAGATGAAAGATACCCGAAATACAAACGGGAAAAGCTTGTCAAATTGAGGAAAGCTCGGGGGCATCCACCTCTGGAACAACCTACTCCTCTTCACCTCATCTGGCTCGACCTCAACTAACCCTCTTACTTCGGGACGTATCTACCCGGGTGTAAGTGCACCGTACTCGTAACCTCTGCCAAGCCCGAACTTTCTGAGCATTTCTCGGCTTTCCTCTTCCTTTCTCTTTCTCTGCATTTACAGAGACGAAGTTGCCCCTGGCCCTTCTTTCGTATGATTCATCTCTGAGAGTTTGCCTTAACTCGTGGTATGGACTTGGGCAGATGTTTGAAAAATTAGGTCCGTGGTATCTATTACTGTGGCAAGAAAGGGTTCAACATTCAACTCGGATTTCGATCTGTCGATGATCATTTGCGGTCCACCAGTTGAATTTAGCCTACGTCCAACAGTGAACCACCAATAGCATCCGTTCTGATGTACTCAACCGTAGTCGTTATCTGGGACCGTAGCAGAGCATGATCAGGATAGACTGAATACCCTGCAAACCGCACTATGGTGTTCCACAACTTTTACTCAACCACGCCGAGAGCGAGAAAGATACTGAATTACCTTAAAATAACACTATTGCATTCGAATAACACTGTGGTCGTAGATGCTCCCATTGCTATGGCTTATTGGATCTGTATCGTAAACTCGCAAGCCGAAACGAAGCATAAAGATCGTAGAATTGGATAAACCTGTACCAAAATTGTTGGAAAACTAGGACCTAGCGAGCACAGGGTACTTTGGCACAGGACACTGAAACGACACCCGCGATGCTGGGATCGTACGTTAATTTCGGCTAATCGGAAAGCTGGAGACTAAATATTAAAACGAGAACGATGCCCCGGCGTCGATACTGTGGCGATGTGTGGTGTATGAAAGAGAGATAGATAGAGAGAGGGGAAGGGGGATGGGAAACAAGACAAGAGTCCGGGATCACGAGGCAGCTCCCTTCCGCCCTCTTTGCGGAATCATTTATGTGCGCCATGGCGTGTGGACTAATCGTCAGGGGGAGCAGCTACACATTGGGCCGTATCCTCAGACACACACACACACACACACACACACACACACACACACACACACACACACACACACACACACGCACGCACGCACGCACGCACGCACGCACACGCACACGCGCGCGCGCGCGCACACACACACACACACACACACACACACACACACACACACACACACACACACACACACACACACACACACACACACTAACACACTTCGCAATCCACAGCCAAAGACGAAGAGAATACCGATAAAGTTTGGCACTCTGCCAAAATCCTTGGGACGAAGCAACGCGAGCTTTAGCCAGGAACTCGTGAGCTCTTCTAGGATCGGAAATCGATGGGTGATCTCTGTACATAGTGATGGATGGCTCCTTGAAATTCAGCACAGGACACAACTTCGTGTTCTTCCTTTTTCACCTTATACTCCTCGTTTTTTACTCCCGAAAACTTTCAGGTCGTCAATTAAGCGACTAGAATGCTTCAATCAATATGCCCGGACTGAAAAAAGCAAATAAACGGGAAGCTCGATATTGCTTCCAACATAGTCTGGCCGTTGGTAAAAACGATAATACAGTATCATTGGCTAGAAGTTTTCGACGCTTTGCAGTTAGGAAGACCTTCCTCCGCCTCTCCCTCCAGGCTGACAAATACGGCAATGAAGAAAAGCTGGAAAATCCGAGAGCAAAATGGTGATAAGCATCACGAGCGTGAGCAGTAACCCATGCGGATGCTTTTTCTCTGCTTGATATATAAATTTATGCAAAATACGTCTAGAACGTATACATGGATGTGTTTCATTCCCTTTCATTCTTTTTCCACGGGCACGAATCACTCCCACGGGTCCGCACTCAGTCCGAAGTGGTGATGGCGAAGGAGTAAAAAGTTTTATATGAAAAGTTTTCGATACTGCGCGAGACACACAGCGGTAGAGACGCTGTCATTTCACGCGAGATTGGCCCTATGTACTCTCGAGGCATACTCGTAATATGGATACAAACGTGACGTTTCGCAGGTGCGGGCGACTACATATTGATATACGTATGAACATATATATATTTTTATATTGGATTCGTGTATATACTTAAACGCTTTCATCCTGTGTGTGACACATACCTGTCACATACTTCTCTAGAACGCCCGGAGCATCGAGAAGTTCCGTAAAATACCTAGGGACTTGTCATCTTATCGCACGAATATTTGCCCGTCAAATAAAAAGTTTGATATTACAAGTACTAGAAAAATTATTGAACAGTCCTCCATGACGAACAGTTTTCCAATTCCGTTTTCCCAGCCGTGTATTTTTCTATGGTATTCTCGGAGCGTCAACTCACGCGACAGCATTTTCCTGCCAAGTTGACAAAAAAATTCGAATAACGTCCATTGTGGACAGTACGGGAATGCACATGCTTTCGGCACAGGGAAGCAGAGAGACGTAGATATTATTGTACGAATCCACGTAGCTGAGCTGCCCAGCAAATCACCCGAGTGCCAAACGTAATTCAGCTCATGTATGAACATACACAGTTACGTTTTCACTGATTCACCGCAGCGTGTTTTGTGAATCTCCTCGGCTCTTTGGTGCACTTATGTCGGTAGCTGGAGTGACATGTACGCGTGCATGTACATGTCGCATACTGCCGTATGAAAGAGCAAAAAGGCTGGATCCGAAAGTATCAAGGAGTCGTGCAAAGTCACGGCACGTAGAACCGCAGAGGCTGCGAACCAGTGACCATAAGGAATAAACCCCAGTAGGAAGACAAGGTGCTCGTAGAACAGCAGCAGTACGACGACCACCATTCCCGATGGTCCAAGCGCGATTCAAGCTTCTCGAACATCGTTACTTTCCTCTGCCCTCTCGTACTTTCCTTTCGCTTGTCCGTGTGGTGTGCCTCGGCAACTTTTATATTTCCGCGGAAGATCTCGAGACCTACCAGTTAAACTGATGCTTTTCTATGTCACGCCTGTAACCTACGAAATCTCGTATCGTCACGCTCGCTGTGAGTGGTCGGAAATGTTGATTTTCCTTTCATTTTTTTTGCTTATCCAACTTACCAGAGGCTAAAAGCCGGCTCCGGGAAACACCAGGAGAACACGGGGACTAAAAATAAAGCGTCGCTTGCTTCATTTTTTTGCCTCGTTCTGTTCCTTTTATACTCGTAATTGTATACCTCCCTTTCGTTGTCTCTCATCTCGCAGAAGCGCCCCTGCTCTCTTTTCGCAAAGTTGTTACGCTAGGGGGATAGTAAGTAGGAACAAGAGGAAGTGAAACGGTCCTTCGTCTCATCGTGCCACAGTGAAACTCGTAAATCATCAAGACGATAAGAGTTTTCCGCTCATTTCTGTGTGCTACAACAACGTTCCGCTGTGGACTCGGATGGAATGAGAGAAAACACGCCTGGGAGGGTTGGAGGACGAGTGTAAGCAAACGCGTTGCAAATAGCTACTGCTGCTTCCGTGTGCGTGTAAGGGAGAGAGATGTATACACGAACGAATAAACTGATGTGCATATATATATGGTTGTGAATTTAGCGTACTATGATATCTGCGATTTCTCAGGCGTCGTTGTTACGTGTACAGATACATGAATACGTCCCGATTTGCATGGTTTACATTTCTCCTTTATTGAATGTCAGGAGCACCGTAAACTGAAGTTGCCTGAGAATAGTACCGATGGCAGAGCAATATTTGGTCTATTGAACTGATACAACGGACTCAATACCCGGCAACGAACACAAGTGAACCTGGTCTGCTTATTTGTGATGCTTCATCGGCTGTTCTATGTGGTGGTATTGACAGCTGTGCTCATCGTTTGTTTCAGCTCATGAAGAAGTGGGGTGGCTGAAACTAGTCGGGTGTAAAAGCAAGCCGACGTAACTGATGATTTCGCGCAGCAATAGATTAAAAGCATAAGGTCAAAAGCAATAGATCAAAAGCAAAAGTATCGAGGCACTTCAGTCTGAACAATTGGATCGTCAAAGTAATATAATTGACGAAGAAACTTATACTCAATGGCTCCAAAAGTAGTGATAGCCGACAGCACCTACCGCAGTCGATGATCTTTGTCTACCTATTAGATTCCTAAAGACGCTGTTGAACGGATGCCTAAAACTGGTTAAGTCGTTCGATCGTATCAATGCCATGTCTTCCAGCGCAAAGGATATGACGTTAACAACTGTTTCACCCGTACAGTTAACCGCGATACGGCTAACGACGATTGGCAGTGGAGTAATCAGGAATAATGCCGGAAGCCTGATATCTGATATCTCGTTGGAACGCCACAGTTGGCGCGTTCAAAGAACACAATACCGAACGAGCACATAGAGCGCTATGGGATTGTACAGCGAAGTAGCACAAAGCGCTGATTACACCTGCTGCGTTATTTCAGAAGTCGTATATCGCGGGGTGAAAAAAAATACGGAGTTAAAGCTACAAGTGCAAGAAACTGCGGTCAAACGAGGTGATTTTATCCAACCAGTTATGTACACGCGCTTTGGAAACGTCGGTTAGTTTTACGGGTATGCGTCGGCATAAATAGATATGCGTCCGTGTGCGTAAGTATATACACGTTCATATGTATATTCCCGGTGCTATAATACGTGCTGCAACGTGAGCAGTTAACGAACACCAAGTTGGTCTACATGGCCGCGGTCTATGTGTATCCATTAAACGTGCTTGGCGAAAAAAAAGTCGAGACACAGTCGGCACCTCGTTTAACGTGCTCTCGCTCTCTCTCTCTCTCCGTCTGTACCAGCCGAGATACGCGCGTTGCACTCCTAATCGCAAAATGTACGTTTCGCCACTCAGGTGTGCAATATACGTACATGCACAATGACATTCATGAAGAATGCCCAAGCACACACAGGTACTCGGCATTGTTACACCTGTACCGTTCTACGGTACATGCCAGCGGCAATCTCTTTGGTTGGCTCGGGCGTCTCCGCGTACTTTGCCTGCATCCACATGTGTGGGTACATCATCAACGAGGATAATGTTCAGCGGGACAATGTGGGAAAAGCTGGTGCGGTTGGAATCCCTTCGGGATCCTGTTAATGTGACCAAACGTTAGCCGAAGTTGTAATCCAGACGGTGTGCGGGGACCAAGCCGAGTTTGCGTACAACTCTGCAATAGCGCGGTATGTGACGCCCAAACCCAGGACGAATAGATGTGGACGAAGCAGTTTCAAACCTGGAGAAGACAGAGAGGCCCACGAACACGGTTTGCTGTCTGCACACAGTCCTGTGCAACTAGCGAGACTGTTGGAGTGTTCCGCAGCAAGATAATGGATAGAAGGGGAGGCTGGTGGATATGAAGTAGAGGAAATGAGAGTAGAGTGCAAATGGGTGGAAATAAAAGAGGTTTGTCCACATATAGTGCCAATAAGGGAGTTCCATGTTCGAACGGGTTGTTGATGGGCGGTAAAGGGGGGCTTTCGCTCTCGTACAAGTTTACGACAGACGTTACAGACATTGGCAGTTTGAAACAACCAGCGTATAGTTATAAAGACGTTGTTGCATCGGGCTCTGTCCAATAGGGTGCGCGAGACAATGTCTACGGAATTGCCCGTAGCGTCAAGTTGGCTGAGATACTGTATCTCTTTTGCGCCATGGTGACGCCACAGGGGGGTTACCAGTCTTCACCGACAAGTCACCCAGCTGAACGCTTGGGCTAACCCTCTCGTATTCCAAGCGCGGTCTATGGTTTTCACCAAAGTCTACACAGTTTCGAGTACAGCTACAGTCGTCGTTTTCCTGTATACGTATATGATGTGTACATGTACTTCATACCTATGTGCTGCATGTGCGTGTATCAGGGAGAACATCGTGTGTGTGTGTGTGTGTGTGTGTGTGTGTGTGTGTGTGTGTGTGTGTGTGTGTGTGTGTGTGTGTGTGTGTGTGTGTGTGTGTGTGTGTGTGTGTGTGTGTGTGTGTGTGTGTGTGTGTGTGTGTGTGTGTGTGTGTGTGTGTGTGTGTGTGTGCAGAGGCGGAGGAAGAAAATACTTGATACGTAGCAGTATTGGGGTACATGTTGAACGTGACGAGAGGCGAGCCGTGTGTTGAGGATAGACTAGTGGCAGTTGATAGAGGGTCTCGGTGCTCGGACAATGCTTATTGCCACTCGAGGCAAAACGAACCTATCACCCTCCCTTTTGCGCCTCTCCGCTCTTCTATCCTTTCTCCGTTGGTATCACTGTCTGCCTCTACCCCCCTCTCTCTCTCTCTCTCTTTACGTGCAGTTTCTAGTACGTTGCTCTCGAGGTTCTATTACTCCCACTTTCACCATCGCTCCACCCATCTCTCTCTTTCTCAACTCACTCTTATCGATCAGGCGACCGCTCTACCACCACCAGCAGTTTGTGTGCTCGGAGCCTCACTTCTGCACCGCATTATACTTTGACGTTACCTATCTTTTCCTGATGGAGCTAAAAGAAAACGGGGTAAAAAGTGTGTTGCCAGGTAGCCGGTGCTCGCTGTGTATATCCTTCGGTCTTCGATCGTTATCTTAGTTTCGAGCTGGGAGCTCACCGCTTAGAAACCAACGTGTCTGAAAATATGGAGGATGGAAGAAAATTCCATGGAACGCGAGATCAATCACCTCCGTACGGATGCGTTCCGGTGTCACGCCGCGTGAACCTAAGGGACCTCGCCTCTAGTCCCCCAGGATCTGTTCCCCTTTCTCGCGAGTTCCGGAGGCACGAAAGGAATAAACGAGAACGCGCCGGCGATCTTACGACCTCTGGGACAGAACCATAGGCTACTACTATGTCTTGTCTCCTCTCTTCCTATCTTCGCCAACAACTCTCCCCCCAACACCCTAACCCCGCGTTTTCCCCTTTCTTCGTCTTCCCTGCTTCTTTCTATCTCTTATCCTTAACGTCGCGAACAACACCCCCTTTTGTCATGTACTACGCCGATATAAGGGGAATCCTATGCTGGGTCAATGGCTGCGGCTTGTCAGCCCTGAGGGAGCTGGATGATATAACATGCTTAACGATGTCGCACAAATGGCCTACCATGAAACTCTTCTGTCCTCGCCATTCTTCAGCGTCTTTGCCACTGTTACCTTGCTTGCGACATCCGTCCTGATGATTCATCGTATACATCGCTGCCGTTAAGTATAGCCATTGGTGAATAATAAAAATGTAATCGTGTCACGCAGGAAATGGAAAATGAATATTAAGATTCCTAAGAATCTCAAGGATCCTAATTCAAAAGACCCTGCCCCTTTTTTAGGCTCAGCAGGTTTAGAATGAAATTAGGAGATGAATGAAGTTGGCCCAAAATGTGGATCGTGTCTGATGACACACCAACGACACCCACGCGAAATATATTTGTCGTGGTATCGAAGAAAGATTGAAATATCGCGGATGATGACTGTGCCATGTGAACAAGAGGGACGTACTGGAACGGTTTTACGGAAGACGACCTTATATGCCCTTGCCCAGACCAAGCCACCTTGCCTCGCTGTCATCCCTTTCCAGAGCTCTCACGAGTCCGGGTCGATGTCTCCTTATTCCTCTCGACGGGTTGTACGTGGTCGGCATATAACCTTCTAGACCCGTTGCCATCGCCTTCGCCGCAGCGGTGCGTCTCCACCGTCTATTGCAAACATCGGATTATGACACGCCTCGCTTGTTCCAACAGCCTCCAATATACATAGATACAAGCGCCGCGGTATACACTAATATCGCATATATTAGTTCTCATCGCGTTTTCGTATACTTAAGTATGCATAGGTACCTGTTATACATTGCGTGCTTGTGTGTATATGTGCAAATTGCCAGAGGCGCGGTTAAAATAGAGCGGTCACATAACATTTTCTTTTTATATTGATCTTTGAGAGTTATGAGAAATTACGAAACAATTCACCTTCACATCCAGTTACGTTAGGACTGGTAAACAAAATGTGAAATTTCGTCCAAAGCTGATTGAATGCCAGGTAGGAAAGTTAGGTTTGTAGGCTGAAAAGCGAGCTTGTCGCCATTGGTGATGTCAAAGAACGCTTTAGGCGTTCGATTTGGAAAATTTCGGTCTCGAAATTAGCAGACTTTTAAATTATACATTCGAAGCATCGCGAATTCAGGCCGACTTTCAATGTTGGGTATCTATGGTCGGATAGCCGATAAATCTAAAACCAAGACGAGGGGAAAATTCTTCAAATTCAATAACGCCCACCTGTTCATTTGATCGAACAAGGTACAACGTTGTCGGCATTCTCGTTGACATAGGTATATCCACGCCGTGGCGTGTGTATGTGTTAAGTAATGGGCACGTTTGATGCCACATAGGATGATGCACGATATGCCATGGCACGTGCGTACATATATCAAGCCTTAAATTATAATCTACGGGGGGAGCGAAATCGATCGTGTACACGATACCTGTGCCTCCTTCACGGTTATATATCATCATCGATTTCGCGGCTACTTGCGGCTTGGTACCCGTCAACTCTATCCAACTCTGACTACCTAACTTTCGCAATACGTGCACGTCTGTGTAGGCTCTTTCACCCCGACCGCGTATGTGATACGTTACAGCCTACGGTTCACTTGTCAGTGCACCATCCGTATGCGAATTAGACTTTATGGAAAAAATCTCCCGTCACAGGTATGCATAGTTCGCTGCAAAGACGTGCGAGTTCACGAAAGTCATATTCGGGTGTTTGAAAGGAGTCGGAGAAAAGAGGAACAGCAGTGGCATTTTTCGATTTTGTATGAATAGGTGGTGATTTTAATTCTTGAGGCTGGTGATCATTGCAAATGTGTTGCTGTCTGTTCAATTTTAACTCGACGTGGGTCGTTTTGGAACAGAAATACCCTACGCAGATGAAACCCCAAAGGCAATACAGGCCTACAGCTGCAGGCTTGGGTGATCATCGATTCTTGACGTTAGGATGCGAATCATGTGGTCCAGAGTTTTCCAATCCCTGACACCTTAAGTTCAATTCCTTGAGCACGGCTATTGGAATCAAAGTAGGTCACATAGGTCCAATTTTATTTCGGTATTCGAAACAAACACTATAAATGAAGTCATGATATTCGAACGTGAACGTCATTTCCTACCGTCTCGATCTTGATCTAAAAAATACAACGTCACTTTGCGCGTCCTCGCGGCCGGGAATAGCAACAGATTGGGCCCCAGATTTCGTGCCACTTGTGCAGTATTCTTCCAAAGCCGAGTGAACTCGTTTGGTGCCAAGAATAAAATGGAATATTCATTGTATGCAAAGCACAAGAAGCGCACGAGGCGGTGTCGTAAGGAGGTGCCGAAAATTTACCGGGTCGGTTAGACGGTGGTGCAAGATACAAAGGAGGGTACGGTAACATGGCGGAATAAAGTAAGAAGGAAGATATAGGCTTGGAGAAAACGGAAGAAAGGTACCCGGCTGACTATATTTATACATCCGGCCTGGCACAAAGTGTTAGACTCCTCGCGTGGTCGCAGGTAAAAGTGCAGCAATGTGATAAGCCAAATGCGATTTCTCGAACGACTGGAGGAGGCAAGAAGAGGTGCGGTAAGAGGACTTTACCGGTCTCTCGTGCCTGCCTATACATATATCTCTACAATTCGTCGCTCTCTCTCTCTTCCTTGGTCTTTATCTCTCCAACGTCGACTATCTCTCTTCTCGAGTTTCGAAAGTATTTACGACGACACTGGCAGATTTGTGACTGAGAAGGCTTTGCGCTGCCTCCAGAAAAGATCTCGAGTGGGTGCGAAAACGATTCTTTTTTCTCCTTCCAAATAGGAAAAATAAATTAGAGACACATTTTGACATTTGGGCTTTTCTGCACCAAGCCTCGCGTGGGCTACAACTCTGAAACATAGAACTAATGATACACATGATAGAAGACAGAAAGCGACTGCGCAAAGTGTCAACATTCGAAAAATATTTTCGTCTATCTGTCGTCACTCTTCCTTTCGTCTCATTTCGGCACCCACGATTTTTTCGTTTCTCTTAATTCTTTCTGTCGCGTTTCATCTCATCCAGTCACCACTCGTATGTGCGACGTATATCCATTCTTTGCAGCTGACGTATTTTCCTTCGCGAGTAATAGCTCGAGTGATGTGAAAAAATTATATCCATAGGATGATAGGAGTGAAAATTCCCGAGTTTGCTGAATCCAAATGGAATACGGCCACTTGAGAGAATCTTCAATTTCACTCTTGATACTTTGAAACGACCACGGTATAATTTCAAGTTCCTCGTTCGCGTAGAGCCATTCGCATTACGGTAGATACTCTGCACACATACACTTAAACAGACACACATAACCACGACCAAATTCACAAGATGATATCAGCAAACTCTCGAGCGGACAGGCGTTTTCTCAGCAGTCGACAGGGCCGAAGATATACACCGTTAATCCCACGCACGTCCACCCACGCATCTTAGCAACGTTGAGTTTTCCACTTTGGCACTTTCGGAAACGAGGATTAATACCGGGAATGAGCATAAAGATACATTTGCTCGTTGCATGGCGGTGCATGGCCAAACCGTTATCAGAGAAAACAAAAAGTATCTGTTCGTGTATATTGTTCTTTTATATATTTATATATTTATATATTTATATTTATATTATATTTTACGTGAATTTTAAAATATCCCCGCTTTTCAATCAAGACAATGAAGCTGGCCTACTAAAGCGTGTTTTTTTAATGGTTACCTCGCTAAAAATGCAATGCCCGAGACAGCGGACATCAAGAAGACATATCGCAATATGTAAAGTGCAATATGCAATGTACATTTTTTTATTTTCAATGAATTTATTTGCAGCGTAGAAAATTCGGGATGAAGTTCGCCCTATTGAATTTCCTCTGTCCGGCCATTCTTCACTTCACCTCTGATACACATTTATATTCGTATATATCGTACATCACTCTCGGGCGAATACATATCGAAATATTACAAAATTCATATCTCCAATTTCAATTCCGTACTGATGTCCAGCCCAGCATCAGCCTGACCAAAGCGCCGAGATAGATTTTTTTACCTCCACTCCGTTCCCTTTCTCCCAATATCTTGGCCCATTTTCCTGCATGGGGATCCAACGGTCGTAAGTCAAAAATTCGAACCGCCAAAAAAAGCATGGTCATTCAAATGTAAAGTTGGACAGACTGACGGAGTGACATTATTTCCGACTGTCCGAATGCTGGAAATTTCGTTGCCCTAACTAAAAGCATAGTTGATTTGCCACTGTTATTTTTCGTCCGTCGTATTCAATCTCGGCTTTCGTCGCGCTGACCGCTGGTTATTTTCGATCAGTACGAAATCATTGGCACGAAGGAATTTTCATCAATTCCCGAATAGCCGGGACATTCGTAGAGATATATATGGGATAGTTCTGCCACTGTTTAACGAAACCAGTCGAAAAAAAAAACGATGCAGGTCAACAATAGTTGACTGGTGCACGTCGAAAGCCCTGTGTGTGTGTTGAATTGAACGCGCGACAAAGCCGATCCCTCGCTCCGCGCCAAGTGTCATCCTACCACAGGTTCCAAACCCATCTCCTCTGTCACCTCAACCGTTCCGCCCAATACGTGTAACGAAGCTCTGTGCGAAGCTTGAGCGACATACGCACACACCGCCCAACGCTTTCACCCGCATCGCTCGGCCAACTTGATTGAAAGCTGAAGAATGTGATTGATTGCTGCCAAACGGAGGAATGAAAATACGGATGAAAGAGGGTGCTTTCGAGAGCGCCCGGAAACCACGAATATCCATTTCTACGCTGACGTTGAAGAGCAGCTATATGCCCTGCGGAGAGTGTCCAGATCGAAGGGAGAAGATTGCTTGCACAAGATTTACACTCCGGCCCCGTTATCCGAAACTAATTTCTTCAACGCGGTCTATTGATCTGTCAATTTGTGACGATCCTTCTTCATCTCCGCTTTCGCGTAGGACTGTTTTATATCCGGGATAGAACCTCCATCGCTAGGCATCAGGAGGTCGTTTTTATTTAAGCGAAGGTTTCGAGTATCATTTGCGAAGTACACGAACAGGTGCGCGAAAGGAGTTGGAGGAAAGCGGAACGGTGTTTGCCATTTGTCTATTTTGTATGGGTAGGTGCTGATTTTTATTCTTCGGGTTGGCAGTCGTTGCAGAAGTGTTGCTGTCTTTCCAATTTAAACTCGACGTGCGCCGTTCGGAGCATGAAGCCTCCTGCAAAGATGAAACTCGAATGACAATGCAGGCCTACAGCTGTGGGCATGGATGATCATTGATTCTTGACGTTGGGATACGGATCATTTAGTCCAGAGTTTTCCAATCTCTAACTCTGTAAATTTAGTTCCGTAAGCACGGCTATTGGAATCAAAGTATGTCATATAGGTCCTATTTCCCCATATTGAACTGGTAATTCAGCATTTAGAAACTCAGGCACTGAACTGAACATTGGCAACAGGTTAACATGTAATCATTATTTGACAGTTGGGCTGAAAACTTGGAAGATCAAATGATGCTATGATTGAATACCGTTTTTAGGTTTTGGTTTGCGCCATTCTCGAATCGGCTATCTGGAACTTGACTCGTGGTGAAATCAATGTCTTGCTTGCAGTCTTTCATTCACACAGAGCCTTTTCCATATTGCTTTCTTGCCACTGCCTGTGAAGGCAGTTCTATCCATTCCATTCCACGTATTCTATTCTCCACCATCATTCTCTCTCTCCGTGTGGCTTTCACAGACAGGCTCACATGTACAGGGAACAGTGCCGACCGATCAATCCGATGGTGACCGAGGTGTCGTGACTCCCGGGGAATCCGTTAAATACGAGAACGGAAGACTCGCACGAGCGATATCTCGATGCAATTTGTCGTCGAGCGGTTCTCCGAGGGTTGCGCTTACACCGCACACTATCGGTGACCGGAGCGTGGGGCCGGCGAGATAAACGCACATGGACGGGGAAGAACTTGTGAATGGCATGACACGATCCTCGTTCGCATTCTCTCCTCTCGCTCCACCTCCTGCCTCTCGCAACGTTTCTCATTCGCAACTCTACAGTTTCAGTCGTTTGGATATCCAACCCCTATCATTGCTCCTGCTACGGGTCTTTAAGTACTATGGGCGATTTGGCCCCTCTTTAGAGCAGTTCGCATTGAAAAAAAGTACACTCGCAGAGCACCGATTCTGTTAAGGTTGATGCTATCTTTCGAATATGGCCATTGGCCTTTGGAAAAGGTCCTGTTCGTCTCTTCCAGTCGGACTTTGGAACGAGTCCTTTGGGTTCATATCTTTTAAATGGACTTTTGGAAAAAGTCCAATAGAATTCCGCAAATATTTCGTGAAATTATGTGCTCTGTCGTCATTTTTCAGCATGCCCATTTTGATGAATGATCCTTTCTGCAAAATGTACTTTGATAATGGGGCATACGTGTTGCGAGTAACGGCCGGAATCAGCCTTTCTTTTTTACTTGTTATTTTTTTTGCTCACTGCACGTTTTCCCCGGTTGCAATTTAATATTACAACGTGTCCGCGTTTCGCCTTTCCTGAAGGTATATATACTTATGCGCATACATACACGTTATGAAATCCATAGAGCGAGCTCTGGAGGACGCCCGCGCGCGCCTGACGCCCGCTCACGGTATGACTTCGTCCGCATTCATTTAAACTAATGTACGCTGCAATTTGCGTTGCGCCAGACTCGACCGGTACTTTCGCCTCTTCCTTCTCCACCAGTATAACCACCAGCGAGACTTTCAGACCCCTTGTGTCTCTCTGATGTTCCGAGCCAAAGAGAGATCACGGTCTGGGCTCTCTCGTGCTGATGGACCGACTGGCACAGCTCTTTCGCACTGCCACCACGGTGCTTTATTGCTCTTCGAGCTTCCGAGCTTCTCATTTTACTCCGTGTTTACTCAGATTCTTTTCGGTGCTGCAACGCCTCGTTTCGTCTCTCATTTTCCGTTTTTTTTCTCTATATTTTATCTAGCGTCATATTTTCCGTCACGTCTTCCTCGTTACTCCATTTTCGCGTGACGGTTTTCCATTCGCAGTGACAATTAAGAGAGTCAATTGACTCTGAAGCGGCATGAATGATTTCCCAAAGTTTGCTGAACGAATGAGAAGAGCAGACCACGGTGACTCGACACCAACGCAGCTAGCGGAAAGTTTTGATCCCTCAATTTCAATAGCGTTTGAATTATAACGCTTTTCCGGCTACTGAGAAATACATTTTGTGCACTTGCACACTGCCAAAAGAAAATCTGAATTTAAGTGGGATCTATTTAAATCAAATAGGTTTTTTCCTTGTCTTACGGCCCACTACGATCTCATTTGTTTCAAAGATATTTTTAAATTTGTTTCAGCGATTCTTTTTAAATATTAAATATATTCAAATTGAATAAATAAAGATTCGATTCAAATGAATCCTTAGTTGCTTACAATGTACACTGTAAATTTAATATGCATAAAATATTTTATAAATCCAAAATGAAATGAAACACTTAATTGAGAATTTTACCACAACGATTTTCTATCTTAATTCGTCATTCCCTGGTCTTCTGAAATGATTTTTTTCAAAGAACATATTTCACCTATATGGGAACGAAACCTAGAACCTACCTACTCAAAGCTACGCACGCTGCCCCTATGCTACCGAGTGCTTGTAACATCTTGGTCGCAGATTCGGCATAAGACACCAAATGATGGGAAAATTAGAGTTTTTTCGAATATCATGCTATAGATTTTTCAAACATAACCTATATATATATACATATATATTTATAATTCCCCTCTCTCTCTCTCCACCCTCTCTACTCCCACACCCCTTTGATATGTGTGTTGCAATAAAGACCGACCATTAATTTAATCAAATAGAAAAATGGTTGGCTCTACGATAATTGTATTTACTTTAAATTTTAAAAAATCGAATCGATCCTTGTAATGAATTCAACTAAATCATTTTTTGACCAGATAAAGCCGAATCACAGATTTATTAGGACTAAATCAAATATTTAGTTATTGGACGATATTAAACAGATTTTGATTTGAATAAACAAATATATTTAAATTAATAATTCCAATAATGGAATGCAAAGGGAAACATTTGATTCCACGAAAAAACGGGTTAATTCAAAATTTAAAAAATCAAATAGATGTGGTTTGTTGAGCGATCATCACAGTGAGACCGCCCGATTTGCGCGATTTTTTTTAAGTTCATAGGATTTTAAGTGGATACGAATAAGCTAATCAGTCTATTTTTTTACAAACTGAAGCACCGAGAAAGAATGCAAAATGATTTTAAAAAAATTATTATTTAACATTGTTTTTATTTGTAGAAAATTGCGTGGAAAAAAATGGTATCCCATGGTAGCCAGGATTGCGGCCGCAATTTTTATCTAAAACAAAAATTTCAAAATGATTATTAATCTGTAGAAAAGCCGCTATCTCCCTTTGGAGGACTTTTTAGTGAAATTTGAAAGAATGGCGGCGTTTTGAACAAAAAGTATCAAATTTAGCCTTTTTGCGACAGTTTTCCTTAAAAAAAAATTGGAAGATTAAAAAAAAAATCTTCCATAGCAACATAAGGAATGGCGTGAAGAATGTTCTGTTAAAATTTCAAACGGATAGCTTGAAAACTCTTCCTTTGAGAGTGGCCACCGTTTTGAAAAGCACCATTCCGAGAAAAACGCGTTTAAAGTTCGGAGTGCGGGACTCACGCTCCAATCCCTTTTTTCTACTAAAGGCTGAAGCGACCGAAATAATTCGAATTTCGATCTAAAAATAGGACAGAACATTTATAACCGTGTATACTATCAGATAATGCAAAAAATCGATGTTTCAAAGTTTTCACTGTGATGATCCCTTAATATCAATAGAATTTTCCTGTCACTGCACACGCATTTCGGGCTGGAGCAGCAGCTCGGTTCAGTACTCTGCTCTCGTCTCAAATGGCAGCGAGACTCTCGTCCTTATATTCGGTTGCAGCTGCGCGATATAATCGATCTTGAATCCTTGAGCGCGTGCACGTATCGCCGTCTTTGTTGTCGACGATGCAAAGTCGAGCGCGAAATCGGACACGAACGTCAGCTCTCATCACGGTCTCCATTGTGCTCCGGGGGAGCGTTTCTCGATCTGCTATCCAACCTCATATGCGAATATCTACCGATCCGCGTCTCTTTGACATTACGTATCGCGTCAAAGTCCACGGAAATACGTAGACAAAGATCTCGCTGGGTAACGTTGCAGAAATTATTCATAAGGCGGAAGGCGCGAGTCATCGATACTGTTCCGAGCTCACGCGCTCTACGTTAATTAGTCCACAAACTCGATTTCCCCTAATTCGTTTAGACCACGATCAGCCGTCCAGAATGGATCGAGGTAGATACGCGTGTGACTGTTGGAAAAAAAATCAACAGGACTGCATTGTGCCCAATGCCACGCCGGACTTTCGAGAGATACAGAGTTGAAGCCAAAGTAAGCCAAATGCAATCGCGTATGTTCCACGTTCAATCTCTGTTTTCTGCCGTCCAGTACTCCTTCCCCCCCCCCCGGCGTTCTCGATTCCATCTAGATGCATCCCCACGGATTAACGTGCATACAACTATGCATATATGCAACGTGAAAAGCAGGAAACTCCGCTCGAGACTAACCCGTGAGTCACTTCATACTGCCGGTATACGACTGCCGTTATCTGATTGGATGGAAGGGGTTCTGCTCTGATTTGTAAGAGAATCTCATTCACCATTCTCCCGATATACGCTACGTAGGTAAATCGAATTGTATACACATGCATGCATGCATGTGTCTACCCGCTGAGTAATAGAGATTCAAGCAAAGATTTTAATTCACTTGCACAATCAGATTTATCAGCATTCATCCAAGAGCTGCATTCGACAATACCAGAGGTATAAATGGAACGAAAACGCTGATAGAGCCAATGACGCTCCATCTGGCTACCGTCATCTTCTTTGATAATCCTGGCTGAAATATCTTGCAGTGGAATTCTCCATGGAGGACTTCCAGAAACGTCACGCCGTCACGACGAATTCTTTTCCGAGGAAGTCGCGCGAAGGCATGCGGTGAACTTACCCTCCGGTCTCGATGGTTGTCATTCAACCCAGACGAATTTTGGGTTTGATTGGATTTGTTTCTATGCTTATTAGAATTCGTTCGCGCAAAGTACAGTATTCGTGCTTTAATAAACATGCCACTAATGTCACATCGCCGGCTGATAAATGAAAAACTAATTTCGAGCAAGCTACATCAGCCGTTGGATCACTTTTGTAAGACGCTGCAAGCCTGATGGCGCAGGGCGACCGCGAGCAATAGCGGGAGAGGGAGCGAGATAAAATGCAGTATGCCAAGCTCCGACAGTTGTGACAAAGTCCGCACATTGCAGCAGCTATGTGCACCGAAGGAAACTCGGAAATGCTGAAACGAGTGGAAGCGGAGGGTGTGAGAGCGCGGCTAGGAACCTACGAAAGATGTCGACGGTTAGCGGGTGGAAGGGTTTTGCCACGTTGCTGCTGGTAGCAAAGTGTCGCGGTCGCAAATACACACACCCGCACACATACGTATACGGACGCACGTACGTACTCGGAATTGAACACAGAATGGGGCCCTACTCGCGTGTCTCCCCCTTATCACTCGGCAAGATAGCTTGCACTTTGCATACGTGGCATAATTCAACGCCAAACTCCGTTCCAGCCCTCCAGTCTCTGCAACCCGCACACCTTTCGAGCCGACACGCCCTTCCTCCACCCTTTCTGCTCTCCCAGTTTCTCCTTGCAGTTCACTATACATCTACACCACTTGGATATATACGTATACGTACTCTCATCGGCTTTATATACTGACTCACGCTTCGCGTATCAGAAACCGCCAAGATCCTCGCTACGCTTACCCTTGGTAAAATCCATAAAGGCTAGGCGAAAGAGAAGACCTCTCACGTCGTCTCTGACTTTCCGGATGTTACAAGGCCTCGTGGTTTTACCAAGATCAACCTGATTAATACTCCAACATTTCATATTTATGGCAAATCGTCATTCAGTGATATTCCTCTTATGTGTATCCGTTTGGCTGAAGACTGGTCTTCTCACCTGATAGGTGGTGTTCTCACCTCGCGATATCTCGTGAACAACAAATGAGGAGAGTGAGGACGAGAATCAGTATCAGAGTGTCAACGGGGGGGGGATCTTCCAGAGTCGTACCTTGTTCCTCGACAGTCATTTTGATAAAAGCCCTTGCAATTAAAGTCCAGCTACCCTCTTTCACATCAAACGTTTGCATTGTACAGCTCTCATTCGAATTAAACAACTGGCTTTTTCGCCTGGCTTCGCTCGCGTTCATTTTGTAAATTGGGTTCGTGTCTATGACGAGAATGGATTTTAGGGTCATAGCGTATGAAGAGTTATCTACCGTGGTTTATACGAAGGACATTTTCTATATAGTTGATGAACACCACTTTGTATAGATCTTAGTACATGGTGATTACATTACTAAACAAAACGCACCAGAAACTGAATCAGATGATGATTCGGGCTGATGAAACTTTTTTACATGAAGTATTCACTGAAGAGCTTCCCTACAAATGTTAGGCATGCGCCACTGTCCTCTTGAAGGGAAAGTCGCATTTTCTCAGATTCCACTGGACGGATCCAAATGAAACAATGTGCTGGGAGTTCTGGAAGCATTTATTTTCACATACCAAAGTTTCAGGAATGGAGCTTCAAGCGTTTCCACGCCAACTTCATTCGAACGGCCAGATGGACGACATTTCCATAACTGATGGATATCGTCTAAGCGTAGAATGCTAACCATGCCAGCTTAATTTTAGCCTGAAAAATGAATGTACCGGGACTATCGTTGTATTAGCAGAGCAGACATTTGTTGCCGAGTCCCCGGATCGTATCACATCGCTATAGGGGTTTGACAGGGACACCGCCCATATGGAATTTAATTTGGAATCCAAGTAGATTCCGCGCTCTTCTCGATTGAGGTCGTTGAGATTTTTTTTAAATGCCTGACCACAATTTGTTGGATCTTTAAAAAAAATATCCTTTTGTGATTCCGTACACGAATTTGTTGGGGAGTCTTCTTACCACGTTAGAATGGAAAATACGTGAAAAGTCACGAGAAAAAACTCAGCGTGTCGAAACATAACCTGCACGTTTTTTGAACGTGTATGTCAAAGTGTAGTGGAACAAATAACAAACGAAAATTACGGTGGATTTTCAGGTATGTGTTTCGAATCAATTTTGAAAATATGCTTTTTTCAGTGATTTATACTTGTTTAAGATAAGATTTATGGTTCGTTAGGATTCACTCAATTCGTGTATCTACATATTTTGTTTAGAAAATCCAACGTACAGACTGGGATGGGGTCCATCAATATTCGTATAGGTTTCTGTTCGATAATGTGGGAATCCTTAAGGATTCAAATTAGAGTCGTACATTCGATTCCAATGGTGGGGTCCCGAAATTATTGGAAAGTGAACAATTTGCCTAAAAAATCGTCAGACAATTTTTAATAACAAATGAACTATGCAATATAAAAAAAATCCTACGTACTTTCATAGACAACGTATTTTTCAAGATAGTTTTTCTGAAAAAAAGATCCCTAAAAAGCCTATTTTTTCGGCCTCTAGAGTGGCCTAACCCCTTAATAACAGGATCCAATGCCATGACCTATTGGATCCCTATTGGGAAGTAGGGACACGCATGGGAATCCAATTGGATCCCTATGACGATTTCTGCACGAGTAGTAAGATACCGCAGAGTTCAATGCATTTGCGGGGAGCACAATTGTATCAGCTCTTGCCATTTTATCCCAAAACTCACGTCCATCCATGTAATTTCATATCCACCAATAGATTCATTTACGAAACGGTAACTTCTCTTTGTTTCACGCGAATTTCGCCTCCCCAAATCGTAACTTTGGAACAATATGGCCGCACGTTACTGCGTTTTTTACTCGCGGATAAATCGTAAATACGCGAGTTTCTACCATTAACATCATTACCACAATATCTCCTGCATCCCTTCCGGCGAAATAAATCGCTTAAACTCTGCGCGCTACGAGCCCCGCCATTTTCGGCCCTCTTGTTTCGCATCGCGCGCTCTCTGGTTTTCGGAGCATTGTAATTGCAGGATTTTCAATGCGGCAACAGCGCTAGGCGTAAACAGATTAACCTGATAAATCATTGAACTCCGAACGGTAAGTATCGCACACACGTACGGTTTCGCATGAAAATTTTGTAACCATAATTCGCCAGGCGCATTGCCTGGGGAATTACTATTTTGGAAAATTTCATAATATTACGCACCGCGTTTTACGTACTGCGAGACCTCCATAAAGTTAGCAGAGCAAAGTCCCCAAAATGAATTTAATTCGAACCAAAATGCTGTGCTTTTTATGTGCTAATTTTGTGCCGCAGTTAAAAATGTTGTGCTCTTATCGTTCAGCGGGTAATTAAAAATCAAAGTTGCTCTGTTGACTTATCATCAAGCTAGCGGAGCACCTACTATTTTTTGCCATATCTAAGAATAAAATCGCATAATATTTTTGTACTTTTTATGTGCTTTACAAATATCGGACATCTAAACCCCTATTTTTTTTTATTTTTCCAGGTATAGACCCTTAAAATCCCTCTTATAAGAACATGGACCATTTTTTCGATATTCTGATATCAAATTACACCACATTTATGTGCTTTTTATAATATTTTATGTTATTAATATTGTGCTCTTTAATTATATGTGCTCTTTAAATATCTAAGAGTCAAACCACAAATACAAAAATTCCTCGAGTTACCACCCCTGAAAGACTCAAGCTACCCTCCAATAAGAGCGAGGCCTATTTTGTCGATATTGCGCAATCAAATAATTCTACACTAATGTGCTTTTCATGTGCTCTTTGAATATCCAAAAGTCATAATGGGCGTGGAAATACTGCGTGGGTGTTTCAGTTTCATTCCAATTGGACCTGTAATCATGCCAAAAGTCGAGCTTACCGAGCCTCCAATTAAGCCGGAAAACAATCTGCATACAGGCTGATGCGTTGATTCCGTGAACGTTTGCGGCTAATATCAATCTCTGGTTCTTCTCGCTAATGTGGCCGTTCCGAATTACGTCGATATTCCGGATATATTCGCTTAATGTTGCGGTCACCTCGGCGGTCTGCCGGAATACGCTACATTCTCTTCAGTCCATCCGTCCATTTCACCCGTGAGTCACGTTGGCCTCCATATCCAGTTGATCCAGTGGCGCCAGCTTCAGCGAAATGCCATCGCTCGTACAAACCGGAAATTCTTCCCTGACGTCGCCCGGATCTTGTCACAAAGTATATGACGAAGTAGCCTTTGCTTGCGGCTTTGCTCACGTGTACGTCGGAAATTTGATTCGTGCGTTTGGCGGGAACGGATTTTCAACTTGTATCTTCATGAAGGCTACATTTGTAGAAAAAAATACTGGACAAAATCTGTTTTTAATACATTTAAGGCGTTACCCCCACTTGTAGCGCAAAAAAAGGCCTTTTTCATGAATTTTTTTAAAGAAAACTACAAAACTTTTTTAATCGATCAATATACCATCTTAAAGAACACATCTTGAAGAACTTTCAGTAATTTTTTTATTGAAAAATATTACATTGTTTAGTGGCAAATGGCCGTCAATGAAATAATGTTTTTATATACATGGTTTGCGGTGACCAACATTGCGGCGAAGTGGATCATCTGAAAAAAAAATGCGGATGGATTTAGTCAAATATAAGTATAAACTAGTGTTTAATCGAAGGATTTTAAAAAATATTCATTTTTCACAAAATGGCGGACAGTCAAAGTTAATGGTTCGATTTTAACGAAAAAAAACGGCCGTTTTTTGGCTATAAAACGCCCATTTTATTTCGAAAAAAAAAATCGAACGATTAAAGACTACATTTTCATGTATTAAATAAGCCTGCAAAATTTCAAGAAGATCGGTTCATTAGTGTTCGAGTAATCTTGGTCACCGACTTCAGAAATGCCATTTTGAGAAAAACGCGTTTAAAGTTTCAATTTCACAACGGATTCTTCTCTTTCAACGCTCATATCTCAGTCAATTTTGTTCGGATCGACTTGAAATTTTCAGGACATATTCTCAGATACTTATACTTCAAAAAAAAATGCAATAAAAAAAATCGATTTTTTCAAAATCGCAAGTGGGGGTAACCCCTTAAAAAAGTAGGGGGAGTCGGGGCAAGATGATAACGCTCAGAGGTCATATTTAAGGGGATGGTATGGGTTTCAGCGTGAAAAAAAACACTTTTTTGCGATTTTTTTTCATCAATATGGAAAGAGTAATTTTATGGAAACCTTTTGTACATTGTTAAGTGTCATTTCATGAAGATTCCGTGAAATTTGTACGCGAAAATATCCACAAACAAGCCGGTGCCGCGTTTTTCTCGAAACCACTTTTTCAAAGTCCGTGTTGACTGCCATTTGAAAACTACATGACCGATTTATTTCAAACTTGGCACACACGTTCTACATATAAAATACCTCCCCCCAACGGTTGGTTTGAGATTTTTTTTTACATTGCGGGGGTTTTCCACCCCCCAAAATCGCGGAATTTTTCCTGAAAAATAGCACTTTTCACTTTATATGACCACCAAAAATTTAGAAATGAAAAAAAAAAAATTATCAAAGACCGTTGCGGGGAGGATTTGATGATACATTGACTAAATTTTAATGGCACTTGATTTTAGTTAATTTCTAGCTGAGATACAGTGAACACCGCAAATCGTGATTTTCCAAAGGCATTCTTGGAAAAGCTTGGTCACCGGCTTGTATGTGGATATTTTCGCGTACAAATTTCACGGAATGTTCTTGAAATGACACTTAATAATGTACAAAAGGTTTCAGCAAATTTACTCTATCCATATAGATGAAAAAAAATTCGCAAAAAAGTGTTTTTTTTTTCACGCTGAAACCCCTACCCTCGCGTTAAATAAAACAATACATATATGAGTCAGGTAACTTTAATTATTTAAAAAACTAATCATTTCAAAAACTAATCAACTAAACATTTAGTAACCTTTTAATTTTGGAAGCAAAAAAGTCAGTCTTTCTGATTTGCACTATACAATATATATTTTTAATTGAACCTTCATTGTTCCCATCTTACCCCTATGCGGGGCACCCATATGATATATGGTACCCCACCCATGGGGCACAATGAGCCAAGCCGCAATTTTTTTTCGATCCCATTATTTTGGTATTTTTAATCTTTTTGCAAAAAATACGGGAGCTTCATTGTACGCCCAAAGTTCTATAAAATCGGTTATGACCTTTTCTTTTCTAATCAGACTACCTCGATTAGAGTAAAATTTCGTCAGAAAATAAGTGACAGACTACCCCACCTTCCCCCACCACAGCTTCAGTTGTGAAGGCACGGAGGGGCCCCTCCATCGTGGCGTTTCTCTTCAGAGACTGTGCGTACGATGAATCTATAAATAGATGACACGCGTTGATTACGCATCGGTAGTTTGTCGGTCAGATGCGTGAACTCGGTGAATTCCGCTGGTGCATACTCACGATTTTCATGAATGAAGTCGTAGAGCGAAAAAAAGGGGTAAAAGAAATTCCCGTGTTGGGTCAACTCGCGCCACTTGACTCCGATAATTGCGCGTACTAGGGTCCTCCCGGGATGGAGCGAGATGGAGGAACTCTCGAAAGATCAGAGGGCAAAATGAGGCGACATTAGCCTGTTAGCCCATTATTACGAGTCATCGCCCACTGACCAGCAGTTATACCACTGACCACTGACCACTGTAAGCTCGCGCTACATTGTGCCCTACGTTCTACTCTTGTTACTTATTTTATGCCCCCCCCCCCTAAATGTCTCTTTTCCTTTGCGGTGTGACATTTATACACAGTGCTGGCATTATCGCGGCTTGGTAATCCACTCCGAGAGATTTTCTACCATCGCCGAAACTGCCGCTGTAATTAGGATATCGAACACCAACTTTTCATTGTCGAGCCAACAATTCGGAGAAATGCGATATTGTTTACCGATCTTCATTCTCCGGCTGTTCAGGTCAACTCCAATAACACGCGAACTCGCTGTATTTCTCGTGAATTTCATGGATGCATTCCCATAATTTAGTCACCACTGATATATGCCGCAGCCACTCCAAACCAATTATTGAGATCTGGCGCATCAGCTGGTTCGCAAAAAGATTAACCGAGATACGAAAGTTAATAATTCAAAAGCACAATTTGCTCACTCAGCTAGTCCGTTGATAATCCGTTGATTGCACCAACGAATATAGGATTGGGTCAATTTAAGAAAGTGGAATCATTAAATAATACCGATCAATTAAAGCTACTTCCATCCACCGGCAATGAATTTATTCACGCGCATTGCGGAGCACTCGAATATAATTGAATTTTACCAAGGTGATACCCGGTCACGAACGCGGCCTAGCGTGAAACAGGCGTTTCGGATAAAGAAAAAGAGAAACTGCGACGGGTCCTTCCATTTGTGGAAACTGCACGCTCCGTATACATTGGGGTTGTTCATCGAGACCCGCTTCCTCCGCAGAGGATCGAGTAGGACTCGAGACATCGGGAAGTTACATTAAGGATGGTACCGTTCTCCTACGAACGTAACGAGAGTCGTTCTACGCTCTTGGAGCTCTTACGAGCCTGCGGAGACTCGTCGGGTGAAACGATGGCGGCTTGAGTGAGGATGCTACGGAGGGAAAGAGGAGTTTATATATAGGTCTCTTCCACGGTCTCTTTTGCCCTCTTCAACTTGGCTGTACCTAGTACAGATGATTGTCTACACTTCGAGCGACATTTTGAGCGCACACATATATCATTCACACGTACAAGCGTTCGAGCAGATATGTACAGAGCGGGGAGAACATAAACGCGCACCAGCGCAAGTCTGTATAAATCAGCTGCTAAAATAAGACACTCGATTTAGCACTGGTGGAGTGATGAAGGTTGTGCAGTTTGGCTTGCTTTCAGGCCAAGTAGTACATAGGTAGACTACAAATAACGTTGATATACATGGATACTGTATGCATTTTTTGTTCATACGTGTAGATTATATTCGTGGTTTGATTCTTACACCAGAGTGTAAAGACGTATACGTACAGACCACTTTCGTGCCATGAATAGTGTAACTTGTTGTAGTGAAAGGCAGACCGAGAACTCGTCGAAAGCTACATCCCATAGCGCCTCAGGATTAAACAGGGTCGGGCTATAAGCTCCCACAAGCCCGCGCTCACCAAGCCAAGATTGGACAAGTCCCTGACACTAGCAATTCGGGTGTAGTCGCACTTCGACGACGAAAAGACCGTCCGTAATTCCCCCTTTCGGTCTATGCTACACACTGGCCTCCAGTGTTTCCACCTCCCGGGTCGCTTTTGAACTCCTTATTACGTCGCTCGTAAGTGTATATATGTGTATATAGATATACGGATGTATGTGGCCGGAATGGCTAATGGTCGCCTCTTTCTTGCTAGTACCTTGTGCCACATGACCCGGGATCAGGAAGGTCTGAATGGCCCTGGACCAGTCCCAGCGATTGCTAGTCCAATCTTTTTGAAACCCCATATTCGCTATCTCCGGTATTCTCGTTAGTAATGGCGCACCTCCGCTCTCTCACTCACTCACTCATTCTCTCTCTGTCTCTTACTCTCTCCATCTTACCGAGGAATACTGCTGATTGTGCTTTTCTCTTATGGCAGTGGTCCGAGCAATACACATGGACTCGGAGTTTTCAGACGTCTCTCATTCATGGCTGCGATCCTTGCAGCTCCTTTTATTTTCCTACTTTTTTACTTCTTTCGCCTCTTATCCTCCTGCTTTTCTTGCCATTGTCCATGTGGTAGTAGATATAGCTATCGCGACCATATCGAAGTCTCCGTTTCACTTTCATGACTCTTCACTATCGTCCAAACTCGCCACTCTCTCAACCGCATTCATTGTTCCTTTCGTATTCTTCTAGTTTCCCATCTACGTTTTTAGGTTTCAATGATAGGTTCTTGCGTCCACTGTGCCCTGCTGTGCATCGATTCTCAAGCGGATTTGTATGTTAGCGTGATGGAAATCTTGAAGTCTGCCTGATGATGGAGTGAATCGTCAATGGTTCCAGGTAGATTAAAAAATCCACCATGATTCCTACCCGTTTGGTGTCCCTGGCTGGTGTCCCATTTACTTCGGACACCAGCTGCATCGTCGGTGAACGTCTTTGTAGGATCGTTGTGTATTATTTTGCGTACTTTTCCCGATTTACCGTCTTGGCAACTCGGAATGTGCAGGTCTGCCGCATCTTCCACGTTGCTAGGATACGGTAGGGTTAATTCTTCAGCGCTACTTCCGCCCGGTCTGATGGTAGCTAGAATGCAATTTTCCAGGAGATGGGGTGGTGGTAGTAAGCAAGCCTTTCGCAACTTTACCCCGACATACGTATCACAGCGAAGTATGCGACTGTACAAGGACGTATCCTTTTACACAGAGCAGACGTATATTTCGAGCTCTCGTGCAATCCGTAGAGAGCACCTATGCCATATAGCAACTACGGTAGACGCCTTGCCACCTACAACCTCGCAGGTCGATGCGCTCGGGCATGAATGGCTCATCGTTAGAGCACTTTTCTCCCTCTTTCTTCTACAGTCTCTTCTCATCCTCTTCAGCCTCTCAATCCTCTTTCCAGTGCTCTCTGTTCCAGTCTTTCTCTCTCTCTCTTTGCAGTGGCCTCCGTTCCATTTCCTTCATCCCGCCTGCTCTCAACCGCACTTTCCTCTCGACGGAGAGAAGATCCGCTCGCAACACGGTGGCCCGCCTCAATGTGGGCTATTCATTTCGCCCAGTGCTGCCAAACGAACCACGGTCTCACCTCTTCCCTTCTGAGCTTCCTTCTTCCGGCAAAATCGCTGCTTCATCCTCTCCATCCCTCTTTCTCTCTTCTACTTCCTTCCCCTCGCGTTTATCCCTCGTTCACCCGCTCGCCGCTTTCCCACAGACTCCGGGCATGGATCTTAAGAAGATAACCCGACGCAGCAACATGCGCCCGTGCCGTCTTCGTCCTTCACGCTTTTCGCGCACTCTTTCAACTGTCTTTCCCCCGGTGCGTAGCCTCGGTCGTTTGGCACATTGGAACAGGCGGACCGTGCGAGGGAATAAAGGGCGAGAAACGATGAGAACGTGCACGAAGCAAGTACAAAGCTGAACCCTCTCCAAGTTCCGGCTGATTTCGAAACGAGACTACCCCACAGCCATCCACTCTGTACTCTCGTAGCTCCTTCCGAACTTGCTCATTTACAACCAACTTCATCCTCATCCCTATGGTGCATCCCCGTGGAAAAAAACTAATCCACCCCCACGGACTCTTTATACACTTTTTTACCGTCCAACTACACTCCGCCTCGGGGCGCATACATCAAGGCAGACATTAGCATAGGTTGATGGAGTTCAAGTGACTGCAATTCATCCAAATTCCTCGTCTTCTGCTTCCGCGTTCTATTAACATTGATAAAAGGCAAGAAGGAACGTTGACACATTCTTCGCGAACATTTACGTAACAGCCCTGTTCACCATCGTATCGAAACCTACGCGAGAAAACCCGCCACGTATGTGTGTCACGGTGTACGTAGAATTTTTTTTCGTACAACACTTGTTGTGAATTAATGAAGACGAAGTACGCGTTCCTGCACGTAGGTACCCTAGAGCGCAGGGTACATACTCCCGTGTAACGAGCAATAGGAGCTAAGGTCTCAATTAGGTATGGAACAACCACGCTCTACCGATATTTATCGCCTATGGAATTTTTCGTATAGAGAAACTTGGGAAGTTACACGTAGTTGCCTTGGTGCGTTGCCTACGTACGTACACGCATACATATGCTCGTCCAGACGTATAACATATGTATAAGGGAGATTTGCACGTGTACGCGCAAAGGAGCGCTGCTCACGGAGCTTTCGATCCCCAGAGGGATATGTGAGTTCGTAGTTGGCCCAAAGCCAGAGAAACTAAAAGCCCCGGAGCCGCCTGGTATATCGGACGGTGCAAGAGGTTCTGATACCTCGGCTCTGTCGGTGCACACGCCTGTGTAGGAGGAATTGGGAGTCTGCTCCGGCTAACTCTCGGCGAAAATCCACATGAGATACATCCACATGCATAGTAGCTTTGTACACATACGAAGATATGGATTTAAAAGAAACGAGTGAAGAACGGGAAGGCATATGGAAAAAAAGGAAAACCTTGCTGGCCAGTGGTCGCTGTGATAGAGCCACGAATAAATATACGTTTCAGGGCTTTGCGGTTGCTTTCAACGAGTCGATGTTGGGTTTCAAAAAATCGAATGGCAAATTATATATATGCAGACTTTTCCATTTTTTGGGAGCATCTTTTTCGCGATCTTAAGGGAAATATGTTCAGAATGAGGAAACGTCGAAAAATGTAATTTAGAAAAAAATTGGTGTTCGCGTGGGCGTACGGATTTTTCTCGTACACAAAAAAAAAATTATTATACAGTTTTTGAGGTACCCTGCTAACTTTTGCACATGCATGGTATGGATAGTGTATGGTAGGCAGTATGTTGTGAACGATAAAAAAAGGATGTTTTCGAAAATTATTCTTGAAGTCTAAATTTACAAAAAAAAATCATATATGGGTCTTTGCAGAGAAATAGTAATGAAATAATTTTACAAGTGAAATAAATAGTGATGAAATAATTTCGCGAAAATTGGTTGAGTGGTTCCGATTTGAACGGGTTATGCCTAGTTGTAACAGTCGAAAACAGCTCATTTTTGGGATTTTTTGTTAGAAAATCGTAATGATGAACATCTACAAAAAATGAGGCATTCGGAAAAGTATCAGCTGAAAAACACTCTGTCATTTTTTTGTGTAAAAATATGGAATTGTAATCGATTTTCGGCGGATATCCGGCACCGCCCGAAAACGTCTTTTTCGGCGAGCAATGCCCTTCTGAACAAGATTATCTGTTATAAAAAATTCTAACAGATTTCGTTAATGTTTATCCTATGATTAATCGAAGGAATTTCCGAAATATCGAGTTAAAAAAAATTGGGCGTGTTCAAAGTGAGTCTTGATTTTTGCGAAAAATGGCTATTTTTCGATCATCAAATCGAAAGTATACATCGGAAAAAAATCCTTCGATCAAATACTATATTTTTACATCTAGAAAAAACCCGAAAAAATTCAGAAAGATCGATGCAGTAGCTTTGGAGATATTTTGCTCACTGACTTTGCAAACATATCTTCGAGAAAAACGTGTTTGAAGTTTCGAACGACGAGCCGAGCGTTCCGACGGGCGTCAACATAACACCCTATGAATCTGTCAATTTTGATTCGATCACCTTGAAATTTCCAGGGAGCATTTATAAGATGATATACTGTCAAAATATATTGGTTTTGAAAAAATATATATTTTTCGACTTTTGCGACTAGGCACAACCCGGTAAGAGGGTTCGAAATTTCAATTAAAAGTTTTTCGACCATAAATTCGCCAAAACTTGAGATACTTGAACAATTTTTAGCACACTGTAAAATTATTATAGTTGAAACTCATTGATTCAATTTAGCGAGATTTGGCGAAAGAGTGATGAATTCAATCCCGTTTAAATTCTTTTGAATAATTTGAAATGGAAAATGAAGAACGTGGATAAATCATTGTGGGTAAGTTTCCGTACTCCCCGTCTAGCTGAAAGTTTGCACAAACCTTCCTTTTAATGTTTTTAAACAACCCTTATTTTCAATAAACAATGATTGTTTATAAAAAAAAAATTTCGTTAAATTCCGCACCGATTACAAATAAACCGTTTTAGGCCCGACGAAGCCGAATTGGAAATCACATAATCATTAATAGCATTATTGGAGATACAAATGATAAAAATCGGCCCAAAAAATATGCTTACTTCGAAAAAAAAAGAAGGAAAAATGGGCCCACGATTAGACTAGTCTTAAAAATCATTGAAAGGGTCACTATATTTTAGAGAATTTTTTGAAAAAAAAAAAAAATGAAAAAAGGTAATCATCTTTAAAAAATACTTTCACTTTACAAGGAAAAAAAAGTTGACATTGATAATTGATAATTTTTTCATATTTTTCAACAAAAGTATACTTCAAAAGGAAAAATATATATATAATGACATTTGTCGACATCTCAATTAATGAAGGAGTTATCAGCGCTCAAACGTTTCCAAAACTTCCGAAATTGACATTTTTTGGAAAATTACAACTCCCAAAAGAGAAGAGATAAAAATCTAAAAATTGGGGTGGATATTCCTTTCATGGGGTGCAATTTTACAAAAAAAAAGTCAGAATAACCAAAAATGTTCGGGGTCACGGGCTAGGCGAAATTGCGTGGAATATCCCATCATATAGGTATGAACAGAGACGTAGCAAATATAAATATAGTCGGCGCGCCTTAAAAAAAAATTGAAAATTAAATATCTCGAAAACTATTGCGAGCCGCCAAAAATCCCTTTAGGGGTTGTCATAAAATATTAAAAGGAAGGTTTGTGCAAAATTTCAGCTCGATCAGGAGGGGTTTCGGAACCTTATCCGTCATTGGATATAAAAATATATATTCTTAAATTTCATTATACAAAATAAAGTTGTGCAAGTAAGAAACTCGTTCATTGTTTCCTCATCAATCAATTTCCTCCCCCAGAGCTGCTCAACCAAAGCCGAAACTTTCCGACAGCTGCACAAGCAAGTTTTTTTTACGTAAAGCTTCGTCTCCGATGGGGCGAAAATTGACAGACGTACTCACGACATTTCCTCCCTTGTGGTAACCTGCCACGGAAATTCGATATTGCGTGGCCGACATTTTCTAAAGTATCGTTATCTCTCGATGACGAAGAGGCGGAAAAAATAATTGGCTATTCTCGAGACTAAGGGTACAAGCCACGATAACCCGTATCTACGACGTGATAGATAAGGCATCGGAAGTGAAGGAGCGAAAGAAGGCGCGCGGATCCTATTCGGCTGCGCGCGCGCGCGCACACGCGATAGTGGCGAGATGCTACTTCTGCTTGTCGAGCGAAATTCTTATCTCAAATACGACGTGCAAGTGTCGCATCAGCGCCCGCGAGCGAGCGAGGCTTGGTCGACGACGTTTCGAGGGTCTCATTTTTTCTTTCGATCGAATCTCTCTCGCGACAGCGCCGTTTCCGAGACGGCCCTCGCACGCGAAATTCTCATGCAAAAACGTCACTTTTTTCCTTCCCCTATCGAACCACCGAAATTCGGATATTGCGTTTCCCCGCGAATCCTTAAAGTCTCGACGTGAATATACGTCCGCCCTATCCAAATATAAAGGATTCATTCTCTTCCGTATAAATTCGCCCCTTTTATTTGAATATCGCGGTCTTGGAAAGAAGCCTGGCGGAATTTGTCTACGCAGCCTATCTCGCGAAGACTTCCGGTCGCATTAAGGGGAGATACCTGAGTAAATGGCGAGAAAAACAGGCAAATTTCGGGAATTTTTATCTGAAAAACTAATGTTTCTATTGGATCCGGGTTTTTTTTTATTGAAAAATATGTACATTGAGGAATGTTTAGGAATTTTTAAAAATAAATTTGTTGACTGGAAGCGATTCAAACGCGATTATCTCGAAAGATAGTTTTCAAAGTCGGTGCCAGATGTATCTCAAAAACGGCTTGTCCGATTTTGTCCAAATTTGGAGCCAATATTCTTCGATAGTTTTTCTCGTTCGCCACGTAGGATTTTTTTTTTAAATTTTCTTTTTGACGGAGTTGCGACCGTTTTGATTTAACATTCGTTTTTCGTTCGCAATTTCCGATGATTTTGTATTGCATACACATTGCATAAAAAAGCAATGGTTCAATCAAATGAAAAACCCCTACGTGGCGAACGAGAAAAACTATCGAAGAATATTGCATCAAAATTTGGACAAAATCGGACAAGCCGTTTTCGAGATACATCTGGCACCGACTTTGAAAACTACGTTTCGAGATAATCGCGTTTGAATCGCTCCCAATCAACGAATTTATTTTAAAAAATTCCTATACATACCTCAATCTACATATTTTCCAATAAAAAACCCGGATCCAATCGAAACATTAGTTTTTGAGATAAAAATTCCCGAAGTTTACCATTTTTTCTCGCTGTTTACTCAGGTACCTCCCCTTAATAACGCACCTTGGCGCACGATGTTACGGGGAAAAAAATATTAATTGCAATGATTGATCAACCGATTCATCTCATTTCGTCAATTAAATCACCATCCAGCATTGTTATTTGTGAAAGGAGGGAGAGAGGGAGAAAGGGAGAAATCAAAAGATTGATTGATTGATAATATTGATAGTGCGCTAGTAAAACTCTCGGATAAATATAAACTTACGGATGAAATGTGAATACATAAAAGTAATAAGGGTCTTTACTCCTAGTTGAAATTTTCATATAATATTGTTCGCGTTTTATAACAAAAAATAACAAAAAAAAACAAAATAACAAACATAACAAAATATTATAACAGAGAGAACTACAATTTTAATTTCATAAACCACAACCATAATATAACAACAATGAAAACCACAATTTCGTTTTTCGGTTTTCTACTGATTCTCAAAATATAAGAGTTCAAAAACGATGTGTAAAAACTTCAAGTCGATCTATTCAAAATTGAGCGAGTTCTGGGCGTTTATGGGTAGGTTCTGTGAACCAGCGAACTTCAAACGCGTTTTTCTCAGAATAACATTTACAAAATCGGCGACCGCGGTATCTCAATAACGACTGCACCGATCCACTTTAAATTTTACGAGCTTTGCTTACACATCAAAAAGCAATGCTTGAACGAAGGATTTTTTTTTCGATGCAGAGATTTCTTTTATCTACGATAATAAGGAGTTTTTTTCAATGTCAATCGATACTTTCATTTTGGACAGCGGCTATCTTTAAAAAAATCAATATTTTATAAAAATGTTCGTCCAAGCACTATATAATTTCATGCAAAAGCTAAATGCCTTTGATTTTTTTTATTTAAACAGCGGTCTGCACAAACTATTGTATCTACCACATTCATGGATATGTTTGGTAATTCTTTAGATAAGTGATTTTTCCGAAAAATTAGCCTAACATTTTTTTATATTTTCGATAAAACCCAAACAAAACTTACGTAGGCGTTGAAATGTCATAAATGTCAAAAATGCCCTCTTTTACCACGTAATTCCGCGAACTTCAAAACCCCATAACTTTTCATGGGAGCAGGGGGGGGGATTTCAGCTTCCCCCGACTGAACATCATCATTTATAACCCAATGAATGAGAAAATAGCAAAAAAATAATTTTAGGCTCGTTTTTCGCAAAAGTCACTTACCCAAGAATTTCCATATGTTTCAATATAAATATTGTAAAAGACACTCAAAACGCGTAAACAAATAGTGTAAAAGATACTCTTCACCGTAAAAAAAATTATAAACCTGCACCCGTTTTCCCGGAAAAAAATCACAAAAATCTTTTTTACGGCCACACGCTAGGGGTAACCCGTTGACAGTGATTTAGAGAAATAAAAATTTGATGTTAAACAAAAACCAAAAAAAAAAATGAACGAGAATTAAAGAAATGAGGATTCGATATAAAACAGAAGAATAGCAATTAAAGAAATAAGAATTTGGTACAAAAAGAAAAGTAAACAACAAAAGATGCAATAAGATAGGAAGTAAATTATGACAACAAAAATAAAAAATATCTACAACCATTAAGGTATAAACCTGAGATTAACCTAATAAACGTGACAAAACAAAATTTAAATAAAAGAAGAGAGAGAAAGAGGAACTGAGAGACAGCGAGACAGAGAAAGGGCGAGGGACAAAAAACAGATAATCCATTTGTCAAAAAACTCTGACGCGTGTATTTTCGTCAGGCGGGTTTTAGCGTGTTTTTATAACATGAATCAAACGAATATGTCTGCGATTCGGACGTAAGGAGAAAGAGTTCGCGGAGGAGCTAAATCAGCAGAACACACGGTTGACAGTTCCCCAATAATCCGGGACAGCAATTTTTTACGCTCGTTTACCTGGGGATACGGCATCGACTTCTCCGGCAGGCACTTTTTTCGTATTGTCTCTTGGATTTTTTTTACCTAGTACAGTCGGAAAATATTGGGAGTCTGCCATCTCCATTCTGACTCTCACTCGCCCTCTCTTTCTGATCCCTCATTTCCGTGTTCCCGTAAAATCTTCAATAATTACGCTCCAGTTTCGACTTTGGTCATGTCATTCGAAAAAGTCCGTCGATCTATTAAATAGGGTGTCTCAAAATGACCTGATATTTTAACTTATTAATCAAACGTATTGTTTATTTGGAAAAAAAACGAATATGTTAGTTTTAATATAGGGTACAAATAAGTTATGGTAATTTATGAAAGTACTCTATGTTCGCCGCAAAAAAATGGCGCGCAATTAAAAATGTCAGGTCATTTTGAGGCCCCCTTTAATTAACGCGGCGCTGGCTATAATTATAATTATCCAGGTGCTCGTATGGAAGTACCGGCTGCCGTTTCCCTAGGGCCATGTTCCTACTGAATTTTCTCTTCCTTCCGTTATTCTCATCGACCTCGTTCCATCATTGATTCCTATTGGACCCGGCAATACGTCATCCGCACCGTGTCGTTCCTCAAGAAAGAACGTACTCCCCCCCCCGCTTCCGTCCGAGAAATACGACAAAACGTTTTGGCCATGCGACAACCACGATGTTTAAAAATTGAAAGAAAAAAAACGACAAAAATGCAATAAAAAAATAATCGAAGTTTCAGCCGCGATGTGCGAGACGCAGACGTGAATCGAGATGGAACACGTCAATCGGGAAAATGTGAAATAGCAATGAGAAAAGTAGAAAAATAAAACGTGGGATTGAAAAGTTGCCAGCTATGCGTTTTTTTTCCTTTTCCTTTCCCACGGACAAGCGCGAAATTATTTCTTCTCTGCTTTTCGTTTTTTTTTGCGTTCTTTCCCGTTGTATCGAATTTCTGTCGTCGAGGAGTGAACGTCACGGGTAAAAGTAGTATCAGCTCGTGTCTGGACAACGTTTCTTCCTATCGAAGGGACAAATTTTATTTACCTGTGATCAGGGGTTTCGGAATAATTATTCGTTGTATTCGCGTATGAATGAAAGTCGCATTGGTAAAAATTCATTTTCAACGAGAGTCCGAGTCGAGAAGGCTGCAACGAAAAAGTGAACAAAGCTGAAGCCGAAATAGAGATATTGACATTTGTTTGCCATACCAAATTCGTTCGGTCTTTTTACGCTGACATTGTAAGCCCATCATCAGCGCACATTTTCCAGCATTTTTTCAACCATTTCTGCAGGTCTCACGTTGTAAATTTTTAAACTAAAGCGGATTTCCGAGTTTTCCCGTCCTCGCATGATATGCACACACACGTGGAACTGACATTCGTGACCACTGCGCTACGTGATGTCGAGAGCAGAACAATTTTTGCGAATTTTTTCGTTTTCCATTCTCGGTCATCGCCACGTCGTGATTTCTGACATGCCACTTCCTGCCGCGCTGCTCGTATTTCGTAGGTGCAAAATAGACGGGGGCGGAAAAGAGCGGTGACAGGGGAGAGGAAGGTGGCAGGGTAAAATGGGAAAAAACAGGGCACGGGGTGAAATAATAATAAGAGAAAGCTCCGAAAGCATCGCTGGGTTAAAGTAACACGAGCGGTGACGTTCGGTTTGTGCTACAAAAGTGTGGCAAAAAATCGCGACGAAAATGCCTTCGTGCATGATGAGCACCAAATCCGCCGTCGTGTACTCGCCGGAAACACGGAACAATGCTTAGCTTACGAATCTCTGCTTTGGTGCCTCGTTTTCTCTTTTATTTTTTTATTTCACTTTCACGTAACTTTGTGCCGCGAGGCAATTATTATTTTCGATAAATGGTATGCCTGGAGTTGATTATCGGAATCCATCAGTGGGAGATTCGCCGCGATCCGTTGGGCCGATCGATCGGAGCCAATTTTTTCGGCGAGGCTTTTTGACAAAAAAGAAGGCCTTTTTGGTTGAGGGGCATTCTACTGTGATGGCTAAAAAAACAAGCTATGTTTAATCATCTGTTTTGAAAACTGTTGCATGTATCAGTACTATTTTTTTTCTCCCAAAGGTTCACTCACAGAATAGAAAACATTTTTTTTGTTGCATATTAATGTAGATTTAATAAAAAAATGTATAACCGTTTGAAAGCATGCAAAAAGTATGTTGCTGGCGTTAATGATTTTGCCAGGTAATCGAAAACAAAAAATTCACATAGATCCTTAATCTGTATCAGTGTCACGATCGCTCGAACTAGGATTATTGTTTTATATTGCAAAATAACAAAGAGCAATTTTTTTGTTGCATATAAATGTAGATTTATTCAAAAATTTATTATCGTTTAAAGGCATGCAAAAAGCATGTTGCTGGCGTTAATGATTTGCGCTCTCCAGGTAATCGAAAACAAAAAATTCAAAAAGGTTCTTAATCTGTGTCAGTGTCGCGATCGCCCGAACTAGGATTATTATTTTATATTGCAAAATAACAAAATGGAATCGTTTTTTGCAAAAGTGTTCGAAAAACACGTTTTCCTTCGTCATAATTCGGGTGAAAGTATAAGTTAATATTAATATTTTTTAATAATTCTAGTTCGGACGATGGCCATACATATGCTGAATATGCAGTAAATTTTTTTAGCCCGATTGGCCGGTTTTTCCGCAATGACCTAACGCAAGGTAAAAGAAAGTAGTTTCGAGAAAAACGCGTTTAAAGTTTACTATAATATACCATACAATACTAACCGGTAGAGCGTTCTTCTACTCACACAGAGAAAAGTGATACTACTACTATACAGTAAATGTATAGAAGTATACGTGTATATGTGAGTACTCTCAGATATTAATTTAAAACAGCCCTTTCCAACAGCTGCCAGGGACACTTTGTCGACTGAGTCGACAAAGTGAAAATCGACTTTACCAGCAATTGGATATCAATCCTGTGATGGAATAGAGTTGAAAAAAGCAACAAAAAAAATTGTTTTTTTCACCCCGTCACAGTAGAATAGCTACCTTAAGTAGGCGCTGAGGAAAAATGTCTGTACCATCATAGTTTATCGAAGGCCGTTGACCAGTTCATTTGAGGGAAAGAGGAAAAATGGCCTTTTTGGCCTGAAATCTGCCAAGGTAGCCGGACCAATTTGAATTTCTTCACTCGGTCCGTTCGACAAGGGCCATTTCGACACAGGTTTTCCACACTTTCCCTGTGCCCTTCTGTGCAGTGCATGCCAGTCCATCAGAAAGCAAATTACTGTGGTCCACACTCCGGAGGTGTCTTCGATGATTTAAGGAGTTACGCCCACTTGCGATTTTGAAAAAATCGATTTTTTTATTGCATTTTTTTGAAGTGCAATTTGAAGTGCAGTTTTTTTTTGATGCCCGGAATAGATGACTCTATGTAAGTTTACAAAAAAAAATATTTTCTTCGTGTAAACTGAAATTGAAACTTTAAACGCGTTTTTCTCAAAATGGCATTTCTGAAGTCGGTGACCAAGATTACTCGAACACTAATGAACCGATCTTCTTGAAATTTTGCAGGCTTATTTAATACATAAAAATGTAGTCTTCAATCGTTCGATTTTTTTTTCGAAAAAAATGGCCATTTTATAGCAAAAAATCGGCCGTTTTTTTTCGTTAAAATCGAACCATTAACTTTGACTGTCCGCCATTTTGTGAAAAATGAATATTTTTTTAAAATCCTTCGATTAAAGACTAGTTTATACTTATATTTGACTAAATCCATCCGCATTTTTTTTTTCAAATGATCCACTTCGGCGCAATGTTGGTCACCGCAAACCGTGTATATAAAAACATTATTTCATTGACGGCCATTTGCCACTAAACAATGTAATATTTTTCAATAAAAAAATTACTGAAAGTTCTTCAAGATGTGTTCTTTAAGTTGGTATATTCATCGATTAAAAAAGTTTTGCAGTTTTCTTTAAAAAAATTCATGAAAAAGGCCTTTTTTGCGCTACAAGTGGGGGTAACGCCTTAATAATAACTCATCGACAACCGGGAAATGAACTGGAAGTCGATGGGATCGTAGCAGCCTCCATAGGGTCACTTTTTAAGAAACTTCAGAACCCCTGCCTAATTATGTTAGGGAGTTCCCAGATCCTACCACATCCTGCCAGGGACATGATTGGGACTCAGTAAAAAGTCCAAATTGGAATCCAAATGGATCCCGCGCAATTTCCCGATTGATGTCGTTTGAATTTGTTTTTTTAGTTCTTAACCAGAATTTGTTGGATTTCCAAAAAATACCCTTTCGCGATCTCGTGCACCAATTTTTTGGGGAGTCACCAGATGTACCCAGATCGGTATACGGGTTTGTTAGGGACACCGCACATAGGGACCCTCATTGGGATCTATTTGGATTCTGCACTGTCCCTCCATGAACGTCGTTTGAGAATTCTTACCACTTTTGAATTGAAAATAAGTGAAAAGTCACGAGAAAAAACGCGGCGTGTTGTAACATAACCTGTACACTTCGTAAGCGTGTACGTATCTCGTGATATTATATCAAAGCGGCAGTAAAATAAATAAACGATAATTTATATATGTATTATAAATTATCGTTTATTTATGATGATAACCCAATGTCGTTGAAGTTGGCATCGTTGGAATGCAATATTCTTATCCGTTGATCTTTCATTTCTTTAGTTTTATCGTTATCCAAAGCGATTCTTTTGCAAATTGACATCGATTTCCACAGCCTATAACGGCGAGAAAATTGAACAATTTAAAGGTCTTCACTTTCATAGCATCGCAACGTTACAAACTTCAACTTCATTCTGCAAAGGGATCCAATGCGATAGCCCATTGGATCTCCATCAGGAAGCGGGATCAATTATGGGAATTCAATTGGGTCCCTCCGACAAATCCGCACGAAAAGTGATAAAGAAAATTGTAAAATTTCGTGATACGCTATTTTGGTTGTCGTCGTTGCTGGAAAGCGACAAAAAATCAACGTTTCGTGTTCTCGCACAGGCTGTACGCTCCCATTGTGCGAAGTGAGCGAGTACCACGAGAGAAAAAAAAACTCACACACACTTGGGCTATGCACAATGGGAGGAAAGAACCACATGTATTTCAATGCGCACTCGTGTTTCAGAGAACGTTCGAAAAGTGACACACGTTCGTACTCGATGCGAATAAATGGTGAAAATCCCACGTGAACGTAAGCACGCGTATACGGAGCGTCGCTTGGCTCGACGGTAAAGTACGGTAAGGCGTCTCTCCGCGATGCCACGTATGTATGTACCCCCAGGGGTTTGCGTCGACGTACACGAACCTGTCGCTCCCGTAAGACGTAAAGTGCGTGCGAGCAAAACGCACAACGGAAGGGCAGAGGTGAAACGTGCGTGGTAATAATCATGCAGCTAAGAATAAAATATTGCGGCCGGTGTCTTGCACGTAAAGAGAAAGAGAGAGAGAGAGAGCATTGGCGGGGTCGCCCCTGATCTCTCTCTCTCTCTCTCTCTCTCTCTCTCTCTCTCTCTTTCTCTCCCCCTCCCTCTCCCTCTCCCTCTCCCTCTCCCTCTCCCTCTCCCCCTCTCTTCCGAGTCATTACCACGTAACACGATAGTGGCAGCTCTTAGGAGGGGGAGACCAAATTGGCGAGAAAAGAAGACGTTAAGCTGCACCCACAACAAAGATTTTCGAAAAATCGCCATTTTCCTGCCGTATTCCTAAAACGTTGAATAATTTTCCTCTGTTGCTATTTTTCTACACGGTTTCAATACTCTAATTCGAAAAACTCAATTTGCCGAGCTGTGAGCCCGTGATTTGGACGGAATTGGCAGAACCGGTGAAAATGACTTTGAAGTTTGCACCGTCAGAATGCGAAAATTCTTTTTTATTTTTTTTATCATCAATTTTACTTTTCATATTATAGATCGAGATCGTAGATCTCTAATAGTGATAGGAAACAAACGTTTAAGGGGGTTTCGTAGGCTAAAGCAAGAGAATAAAATTGAGGAATCAAAAGAAATTAATAACCGTTGCATTCCAACGATGCAAAATTCAACGTCTTCGGGAAGATGTCGGTGCGAGACGTCTCGTTGCAGTCAATTTGCTCGAGATATAAACGGTCTCGAAGTTGACATCACTGCACAGCAACGAAAAAGTAAAACAACAATTATTCCCTTACTTTTACTATCTAAAATCTTTTTCGGCGGATGTCGCTTGTAGATCTCTGATGAGGATTACAAAATAACTTTTTTAGTGATTGTCGTAATCTTGATCTGCCGAAAATCATGATGGCTAATCGAAAAAATTAAACTGCACTGCATTCTAATTATGAAAACGTCAATATCACTCGTGATTACCCAGATTTCGTTCGTATTTTCAGGATGTTAAGACTTCCTGACTTGCGCCCCCTCCCCCACCATCCCTAAAACCCTCTGGGTAAAGAAACCCGAGGTACTTGACGAAAATACCATTCGTCAAATACTTCCACGTTAAATTATTACAGCAATCGTAAAAAAATTAGTTGGAAAAAAATCCTCTTTCAAGTTAGACAAGACTTTGTCCGCCCTAATTTGACACTCAAAAAAAAATATCACCTGTCTAATATTAATAATTATCCGTATGAAGTATCGTTTGGTAATGAACGACAGGTTAATTAGCAAACTTTTTCAAATTGCTGAAGCTTCAACCCACTATTTCGCTGTCGAGCGTATCCATTACAGATCGATTCGTTATGGAGCGACCCTTATGGCTCGAAAGGACAACACGCGTGTCATCTAGCTATACGTCGAGTTAACTGTGCGCAAAATACTCCTCCCCCTCGATCCTGCACCCTCTGTCCTCCACCCCCGGCCCCTTTTACGCCCACACCGCCCATCATTCTTCCGTCTTCGCACATCACTCCCGGCTCTTTCCTGCCCTCCCCTCCGACCAAATGTGCGTATACACACGCGGTGAATATTTAGTACACGCGAGTTTGCGTGCTAACCTTCCCCCTACTTTACCTTGTGCAAGACGAAACGGAGCCGAGAATGATATATATAAACGTATGCATATACATTCATAATGTGTCTGAGCGAAGAGAAAAGGAAGAGAGAGAAAGAGAGACAGACAGATGGACAGACAGGCAGTATTAATAACATTTATTGTGCCCTGGTAAAACTGTCGAGTCAATATACAGTTGGAGATGAAATGTGGAATTAGTATTAACAGCGATTTAAAGAAATAAAAATTGGATATAAGAAGAAAAAAACCGAAAACAAAAAATGAACTGAAATTAAAGAAACGAGAATTGGATATAAAATAAAAATAAACAATATAAGATGCAATAAAATAGAAAATAAAATACAATAACAAAAATAAAAATATACCAAATTCAATTATAAACCCAAGATTAACGTAACAAACTTAACAAAATAAGATGCGCAGAAAAGAAGAGACAGAGAGAGAAAGAGAGAGAGAGAGAGAGAGAGAGAGAGAGAGGGAGAAGGAGATTGATTAATTGATTGATGATATTTATTGTGCCCTAGTAAAACTCTCGAGCAGATATAAAGTTACCAACGAAATGTGAAAAAATTATTAACAGGAATTCAAAGAAATAGGGTTTTGATGTAAAAACGAAAGAAAAACAATATAACATGCAATAAGATACAAAATACAATAAATAAAAATGAAAATATAAAACATTCAATTATAAACTTAAGATTAAGCTTATACGTTCAAATAAATAAGATGCAACGGACAAAATGAGAGAGACAGAGAGAGAGAGAGAGAGAGAGAGACAGAGAGAGGGAGAGAGAATCATTCAAGGATTAAGGTAATTTGTTAATTTTAATTAAATTGTAAAGTAAAGATTAAACTAATAAACTTAAATAAATAAGATGCGAAGGAAGAAGAGAGAGAGAGAGAGAGAGAGAGAGAGAGAGAGAGAGAGAGACGAGCTGGCGAACGACACAACTGTGATATCAAGCTTTGAGCGTGGCATAAAAAAAGAGCACAAGAGAGAAGATTGAAGTATAAATAGTGAGTTTATAGCGAGAGATGTGGAAACTGCCGACTCATAACCGACCCTAACAAAACTCCCACTGTTCATGCTCCCACGCTCTTACTCTAATTCGCTCTCAGACACAACTGTGGCATTTTAATTTTCACCTATATATATGCACTTATATACATACACACACACACACACATATATATATATAAATACATATAAATGGTAGCCGTATTACGAGTATTTTCACAACTCCGAGGTTCGTGGTCTGCTGTTGTACCAAACGAGGAGAGAGGGACATAGGTGGGGAAAGGGAGTCATAGAGAAGGAGCAAATCTAGGAGAGCACAAAGGGGGAAAGCAAGGTTGAAGTGAGACAGAGGGAGGCGGGTCGCGCCCTTTGACTCTGCTACGGGGCGAAAGAGCAGTGACTCACGCTCGAAATTAATTCAGTTGTCGAAGCGTGCCGGGAGGGATTGCTGTGCACAAGGCTATAGCTCCCATTCTCCTCTTTTTCCTTCTCTTCGTCGTCCTCTTCCTCTCCTTCTCTCTCTCTCTCTCCGCCATTTCTTCATCTATATGCAGCGGCTGCTGCGGTTTTCTGCAAGCCCACCCTCCTCCCTTATTTTCCTCCCGCCTGCTCCCCATCGCTCCCTTTTGCCTCTCTGCCGCGTTCTTCTCGCGAATTACGCGGGCTTCGCCAGACGCGCTCACACGTTGGGAGTCCCGAAACTTCTCCGACACAAAAACGCCACCCCCTATTCTCGAGGGAATTTATAGATATATACGAGGGTTGGAGACGCGCGATTCTCGAGGCGCCCTATACAGCGCGCTGTGACGCAACGAAGAAGGACGCGACGGGAGAAATGAACGAGGATATAGGGGATGAAGAACTAATGGGCCTGAAGTTTGTTTCGTTGGGTTGCAACGATTTTTTAGAAATCCGTTTTATTATCAATAGTTTTTGGGTATATTTAATCTCCGAATAAGATCGGAGGCCATACGTGTAAAAAATGTGGGCTGAAATCCACCCTTATCGAGGGGTTAAAAACGGAAAGAATTTATATCTCCAGCGGTAAAGAAATTCTCATCTTTTTCATTTGCGTTATGTATTGTCAGTGCTTGAGAAAAACTACTAAAAAATTGGCAACGATTTTCAATTTCTGGAATCAACCCTTATCGGGTGGTGAAAATGACAAAATTATATCTCCAGCGGCAAAGTTATTGTCATATTTTTTATTTTGGTTATGTAATGTCAGTACCCAGGACAAGACGTAAAAAATTGTCAACATTCTTCGGGGGTGGAAGTCGAGAAAAATCGTATGTCTGCAGGTAAAGATATCCTCATCTTTTTTATTTGCATTATATATTCTTAGTACCTAAGAGAAGCCGTGAAAAATTGTCAACATTTTTCGACTTCCGGAACGGAAGGAATGAACGAGGACATAGGGGACGAAGAACTAATGGGCCTGAAGTTTGCATGGTTGGAGTGCAATGATTATTAATTATTTTTATTATCAATTGTTGTTTTGAATATTTCAACTTCGGGGTAACATACAATAGTTCGGGGTTACGTACAATACTGTATAAAGCGTTAAAAAAAAGTTCCTGGGCTGGAATCCACCCTTATTGGGGGTTAAACGTGAAAAAAGTTGAAGGTGCGGCGGTAAACACATTATCGTCTTTTTTATTTGCGTAATGTACTGTCAGTGCTCGAGAAAAACTACTAAAAAAATGGCAAGGATTTTCTATTTCCGGAACCAACCCTTATCGGGGTGGTGAAAAAGACAAAAAATATATCTCCAGCGGTAAAGATATTCTCATCCATTTAATCCGCGTTATATCATTTTAGTACCTAAGAGAAGCCGTATAAAAATTGTTAAAGTTTTTCAACTTCAGGAAGCCACCCTTATCGGGGGGGAGGGAGTGGATCTCGAAAACAATCGCATCTCTGCTGCTAAAGATATTCTCATATTTTTTATTTGCGTTATATATTCTCAGTACCTAAGTGAAGTGGTAAAAAAATTATCAACGTTCTTCGACTTCCGGAACCCACTCTTATAGGGGGGGGGGGGTGGAAGTCGAAAAATTCGTATCTCAGCTGCTAAAGATATTCTCATCTTTTTTATTTGCGTTACCTATATAGGTTAAAAAAAATAAAAATCAGTTCTATTCGTGATCTTCCCCGATAAGGGTGGGTTCCGGAAGTCGAAAAATGTTCAACATTTTTCTTAGTACTCTAAGGTACTCAGAATACATATTCTCAGTACCTGAGAGAAGCCGTAAAAAATGTTGAACATTTTTCGACTTCCGGAACCCACCCTTATCGAGGAAGATAAGGAAGAAAACTGATTTTTAGTTTTTTTTTTACCAATTTGATTCGCATATGCATGATACACCTTGTATTCTCTTTGAGAATCCTGAATTGCCGAGACCGCTCCTTTAGGAACAAATTCTCCGATATTTTTTTTTCTTTCTCGCTTGACCGCAAAACCTGCGCCGTCCGCGTTGTGGATCTTGGTCCCTCCGTCTTCCGCATCTGTTTTTCTTCTCTCAGCATTCTTCTCTCAGTGTTTTGTTTCCCCTCGAGGACCAAAGGTCTCTGAACTCTTGGCATTATTTCCTTTTCATTGCAAGGACTCGATAGACTCGCGACCGGGACCTCTCGCTGTCCGCATAAATCTTCAGTGTTTTCTCACGGATATGGCCGAATTGGAAATGGATATATCGGGAAAAGTTTAGAGACGAAGAGGACCGGAGAAAAACCTCCGTTTGTAGGTCCTCTCCGATACTCCTCCTCTTCCTTTAGGAGGATTCTACGATCGCTCGTCATTGGTGGTTGGAAGATGAGAGATTCCACTAATTTGGACGATCGGACATAATTGGTGGATTTAGGCGACGAAAATTATTTCGGGGTTCGTTTGGGTTTTAGGATCCTCGTTGGAAAGCGGGGCCGGGTTGAAATTCCGAATTTTGAATGATCAGAACGCTCAAAACTGCGAAAGAATTTTACCCGAAAGACCAAAACTCCGAAAGAATTTTACTCGAAAAACAAAAACTGCGAAAATCTAAACACCGTCAAAATAATTTGGCGACGGAAGTTTCAAAAGTTTCAAAATTTTCAATAAATCGACGAATTATTTCAAGAATTTTTTTTTTATTAAGAAATGATTTTACGTCAATTTTGAAATTTGTCTAGACAATGTTATACGTTCTACATCATTTACAGTCAACTGTGTAGACTTTCGCTGGCATAATCTTGACGAACCTTGTAATTTCGGTACATAAAAATTAGGAATTTTAAACCGTCGGCGCATTCAAAGTTGGGAAGTGCAACCCGGCTCTCATGGCGAGATCATGGCAGCGGAAGTCTACACAGTTGACTGTAAATTATGTAGAACGTATATCATAGTCTAGACAAATTTCAAAATTGACGCAAAATCACTTCTTAATAAAAAAAATTCTTGAAATAATTCGTCGATTTATTCAAAATTTTGAAACTTAAAAAACTTCCATAGCCGAATTATTTTGACGTTTCTGACCATTCAAATTTCGGAATTTCAACCCGGCCCCTGCTTAAGTTTTGAAATCCATTGATAATTCATGTCAGAGAAGCAGAACCTCAATTTTCCAGTATTCATAACAACCACTGACCAACCTGAACAAACGCCTTAGAAATGGTATCTAAAATTTTCCCAAATTCATCAACAACCAATCACAAAAACCTGAACACCCGCAAAACAAACGCCTTAGAGATGGACCGAAATCTTCTGAAATGCATCAACGGATAATATCAAAAATGAGGAGTAAAAAATAAGAACAATTTTTACCTGGTAGCCAGCGATCCAACTATGAACGACATTAATTTCCTATGATCAATGCTCCCCCTGGATCAGAGATTCCGTCTGTCATCAGTTTGCTATCGCAACCGCTGAGGCTCTTTACAAAATGTCGTTTGACACCCTGATATACTCTGGAGGTTTCTACGTCGGAGCTCAACCGCCTGTTCAATTTAGGTTGTCTAAACAGAGCGCTCCGCTCTCTCTCTCTCTCACTCTCTCGCTCTCTCTTTCGCTGTCTAACTCCCCCATCAATTTCGCTTTTTGCCTTAACTGAAGAGGAAGAACTCCCGAAAATAGCCGTTCCCTCTTCACTCTCGTACATTACAGCCTCAAGACATTTTACATGAAGTGCCCACGTAGAGCCATTCTCCATTTAATTTCCACCGTGTTTTATAGAGCACTTGTACGTGTTGGTACACATACATACACACATACACGATATATGCCTGGGGGCACTTGGCTCTGCAACATGAGACGGGGGAGAGAGAAAGAGAGAGAAGGCGAGAGCAAAAAAGCAAATAAATGTGCTCGTGAAAAGTTTGCTGAAAGTCTTGTAGCCCAGAGTTCTTCTTTCGGCAGTCTTCGTGACAGTTCCGACTCTACAAAATATACACATGCATTGATAGCGTCAAGGTTCCCTCGAACGATTACCTTTATCGAGTACTCGGCAAAAAGGGTCTCCACTATCGTACCCTCAGAGAGCAGCTTTTATCAAAATCCCCTACTCATAGTTTTCCGTTCGTCAGTAACAGTAATGTGACAAATGACATTGAAGTTTGCATCACTGGAATGCATCGATCTTTTCGTTTCTTTATTTTCATCAGTACCCAAAGCCTCCTTTTTGCAAATTGAGGTCGTGAATGTCTAATAAAAATACGTAAGAACGTTTGAGTGATATCCACAGCTTAAAACGGCCGAGAAAGTTGAACAAGTTAAGGTAACCCAATCGCTTCACACTAGTCATACCACTGATCATGTTTGAGACTTGTACAATTCATATTCTTAACATATGCAAAGAAATTAATTTGTAATAACTAAAATTTCCCATGTGTAAACTGTTGAATGGACGTTCACATTTAATTAGAAAAATGAAAAAATAGTTATTCCAACGATTCGCGCAATATTTCTAGGTTTCATATTTGGCAACGTTGGGTCTATCTCCGTCTCTTTTTACTCAACCAGGCGAGTTTAACCTCCATGCTTTTCAACGTCGATCTGTCAAAAAAATGCCTGGTGCGGGAAGTATAAAGCATTGTATTCGGGCCACGACTGGTAAAAAGCGTGGAAAATTTGTGTCGGCGAAATATGTCGGTTAAACATGAAATATGTGTGAAAATTCGAATGAGTGAAATGAGGTTAGGACTACAGTCAGCTGTTGCCTTGCTGTCACGTCTCTTTATCGTAGCAAGTGGTAATGAATCCGATACCGGAAGTTCAAATTAAACTTGATATTACATAAAAATTGGTCAATAAGCGTAATTTTTTCTACGAGCATTGGATTACTACAAGTGTTAAGTATGTAAATCTGATTATATTTAAGAATCTGACGGATTTCCACTATTATATACACTTTTGTAGCGACCGGAAATTGGATTTTTGCGTGCCGCTTCGGAATTCCGTCACACAAATAGGCAATTTTAATATATTTTCTTCTCTGTAATTAGGTCGATAACCGACCCTGAAATTTTACAGAGACGAATACTAATATATTTAGTGAAGCTGAAAAAAAATGAAAATCCGATGGATTTAAGCCTGACGATAGGATTACCTTGAAATAATTGATAAATGTTTACAAGTGGGGCTCCAGTTAAAAAAGGGGTTTAGAAATGTTGTACCGAGTCGATGTATTTCAGGGCACTTTGTTTATAATATTTAAGTCGGGGGAAGACAATTTTAACTCTTATTTCAACCCCCAAACGCTTTTTTTTTATTTTTTCAAGGTGAGGAAGAAATAGGTTTGGTGACATCAAGTGGGTCACATGACATGGGTTTGACCCAAACAAACCCAAACAAATAAGAGTAGGCATACAGAAAACGTATTTCAAAAATCGAATATTTTCCGGAAGTATATTTTTTTTCTTAACAAAATACCCCTCCCCCATCATAAAAAACATATTTTCATACTGCAGAATAAAAAACGTAAAAAAAATTTGGAGCTGAGGCTGGAGCCCCACTTGTAAATATTTGCCAAATAATGAATCATCGTTGCATTGCACTTCAATCTTCAACATCATCGTGATCCCAAGCATCTTCGCAATAGGTCAGTCAATTATTCATTATCTAATGAAATATTTAATTCTCATTACTAGTATTTATCGATAACGATTCAACAGACGATCATTTTTTCATATTTCCATCTCGCATAGCCTCAAGTGTCTTCAAAGCACGAGGCTTCATGGTGCACTTTGACAGTGCTATATAGTCTGCACTATGCATACGCGATGGAGAGCGTTCACGGATGCTCGCGCACATCTTTACCCATTTCTGCACAGCTACGAATGGCAAAGTACTCGTGCCACGACAAATTATGTCCGCACATAGACGAAACATGAGAACGAAGTAAGTCGAGAGCTTGGCAAAGTTGGAAGGAAAGGGATCAAGAGGAGGAGGCAAAAAGTGTCGACGGCCCAGCGCGATAGGTACGAGATGGCAAGCCGTTAGGAATAGGATAAAAAATAAAGAGAAAAGAAGACGGAAATACTGGAAAAAGGGTAACTCGATTCGCCACTTTCCGACTGGCATCTTTTGCCAGAGACAAAATGCCTAAGATATTTGAAATATCGTTACACAATCCGTATATTATTTTTCCTCGTGTACGTGTCAAAAACCTTTGCAAAGTTCGCCTTCTAGATGTGCTTCTGAGACGTTTGTATATTTTATACTCATGGATGGATTACAGCGCTGAAAGTAGGGGCGCATTTTTGAAAGGTCTTTGAAAGATTGTTACGCAGGTGCACATGTATATCTAAGCGCTTGGATGAGAAAGGCATGAGAAATCCAGTTGGCACAGAAAGCAGGAATATTTCAAGTGAAAAATAAATTTAAAAAAAAAAGTGAAGAAAGAAGTTCTCGCGTGAGTGTTGCTGGTGAACCGGTGTACAAAGCGATCCAATTAGGAAGTCGAGAGACGAGGCGAATCGCTCGATCGATTTTCCTTCTCGTTCCAATTCATTCCTTCCAGGATCCCCCGCGAGTCTCCCAGGATAAACCGAATAGGGGATCGAGGAAGTCCTCTCGACTATCTTACTCTCTTCTTTTCCTCTCTCCCTTCTTTTTATCCTCCGTGGCTACATCCAAAGACTTATATACACTCGAGTATCCGCTGCGACTTTTTTGCCACTCGATTTTTTTCCATCCCGAAACTCATCGTCGAAAAAAAAGCCTCGAGGACACCGAGGAGAGACCTCGTGGCCCGTGGAACACTCTCTTTTACTTTGCTTGTATAGAGAAACAAATGGTTTTCGATGCATAAAACACGTGGATGAGTACCGGGTTTATTTAGGTCATCCTATCCTTCGATTCGAATCGGCTGTATAAGAATGGTATTGACATTTGCGTCGTTGGAGTGCAACGAAATTTTTTTTTTTCGTATTGACCAATTTTTGTTTTTGCCACATTTAGGCTACAAATATCACTGAAATATTTTCGAAGATCCTTCTTAGGGATCCATAACCTAAAACTACAGTAGAAGAGTTTAGATAGCAATAAAAATGAAGAAATTAAACAATAAAGATGGATTTTCGTTGCGTTACAACGATGCAAACTTCAACACCATAACTACAGCAATTGTTTTACGACTGACGAAATTGGAGTACTTTTTTATGCCCATTCTTATCTATGTACATATTTATACATGTATTTGTAGGTCTATCTTTTTCCCTAATAACTGCACATGGTATTGAAGTTTGCGTCGTCGGAATGCAACGAAATTTTAATTTTTCGCTTTGCCCAATTTTTTATCACATTAAGGCGGGAGCCTGAATTAGAAGGGCCAAAGAGGCGTTTTTTTTTGGGACTTTTTTTAGGCGGGAAAAAACTAGTGAGTCAAGTAAACATTGATGTATCTTTTCATGGATATTTGAAATGTATAAAAAAATGTTCAACGTGAAATAATAAATGATGCAGATTTATCAGCCTATTCCATGTGCATCTTGCCACTGCAGTCCCCAATCGGCGGGAAAGATGCGGCTCGTAATTCCAGACTGAACAAAAAAACAATACAATTTTCAATTGTCATATATTTTTGTTCTGGGTGAATTGAGAAAAAGCTGAAAAAATCGTGAAATAATAACTTTCCTCAGGTTTGCAAAAAAGTGTTATAAAAAAATCACTTTAACGTGCTATAAAAATGATTTTAAAAGACTTTTAATTCACTTAGAAGAGATTTTCATACTGAAGAAAATAAACTTTGGCTTCACCACAGGTCGTTTACGTTTCTTGCTATCACGCCCGCCAATTCGGAAAAATCGTGCAAATGAAAACTGGCGAAAACGCGCTTCAAAGTTTTCAATAGGAGTAAATATCAATACCAACATCAATCGCTGCTCTGTTTTTGGCCTTTTATCTCCGAAAATATTTACAATTGTCCTCTGTAACTTTGTAAATATATTCTTGGATAGCTTATCTATCAGCAATAAATAAAAAAAAACGATTTTTCGGACCTTCTAATTCAGGCTGCCGCCTTAAGGCTCCAAATATGACTGGAATATTTTCGAAGATCCTTCTTAGGGATCCACAACCCAAAGCTGCAAAAGAAGTGTTTAGATAGTAATAAAATTAAAGAAACGAAAAAAGAAGAATTTTCATTGCGTTTCAACGATGCAAACTTCATCACCATGTGACAATGAAACTGCGTTTTTTTACTAGTCGTTCCATGGGAATGTAGATCTAGGAAATTTGGGAGATGACGAAAAAATACGCTAAAACGTACATAATTAATTTGTTTTTTTTTCCTCTATGGACTATACGAGAATTATTTTGAAATTCAGCGATGATATGACCCATATGTAGCACATGGAATGAAATTCGAGTCATAGCGAGAGAGTCGCTACCGGAAGTCTATAAATGGATTCAATATATTTCGGGCTGGATTCAATCAGGACCCGCTGCTCGCTTTCTCGCTTGCTTTATTACCTACACGCTTCTTCCACTTTACTGTATTTTTATTATCAAGTCAGTAAACAGTACGGAAAATATGGCCGGTACTCGGAGGCACTCGCGAGTCGTCGATAAAATGACTGTGAAAGAAAAAAAATAACATCGTGGATAAAAATATTCCTAGCGTACTTGCTGGTGTATACGAACAAAATGTGAAGTAAAAAATGTTACTGTCGTGTCTGCGTACGCCTGGGGCCCGATAAACAGGTCAATTTTCGATATGCTTTTTTTATGCGAATATTGAAATATCAATATTGGCTTTTTACACCGAATTATTACATAGTCTTGCTAACGTTGAGTTTTTTTACTTGAAAAATATTGATAAACAATGGAGTTATTATTATTTAAACAATGTGCCGCCATGGGGGCAACTGGGGCCATCTGGAATGAAAAATAAAAAATGCACTTGTACAGTGTGATGAAAGAATGTTCGAATGACCGGGTACTTTTTCGAAATATTGAAAATTACGAAGATGACAAGCTGTAGGAAAAAAATGTTCGATTTTCGCGCAAAAAACCGACCACCAAGCAAGTTGGCGGTTTATCCAAGATTCCCGTGATGAACCCAGGTGAATTTCAGCGGAAATACAGCCACATGTATCGGCACGGGATTTCCGCAATTGCCCCGTGCCCTCTTGTGCAAATGTCATACAGTGGCGCATCATAAAACCGGCTGTGGACCAAAGGTTAAATCCTAAAATTCATACGAAAGAACATTGAAAATAAACAAACACTATCACAGTTCATCCCTGAAAAGTTGTTTTTCACGATAGACTCCTACAGATCCAATAACACCGATAGAATTATCTACATTCAATTTCGCAAGTCAACTACATCGAATATTCCACCTCGAAGACGTATACCTGGAACTCATTGTCCTTTCCCTCATTATTCTCGTCGGAGTTCATTCATTCGTCATGTTTTCTGCGACTCCTCCGCATTCTCGCTCCTGTGCGCCGGTTAATTAGTCGTATGCCCGAGCTCGAGCATCTCTTGATTACTCTCTTTGGCCCATTGTCGCCTCGCGTCTTTCCTTTCAACTTCTTTTTTATTTCCCCCTTTCTCATCTTGTCTCTTCGGTCTGACGTTCTTTTCCGTAAATCAAACTTCGACGGCACTTTGTTATTAATCCCTGCCGTACACTCCGCGTAATATTGCACGGAACGTTTACACTATGAGGCAAAAACTTTCGTCGTCTGGAATACACTTCGTGTACTTGCAGTTTCCCACTTTTCCTGTCTCTTGTTCCCGCTGTGTCTCCCAACGCTCGCTCCCCTCACCGCCCATCCCTAGCTTGTTTCTCATTGCTGGCAACGAACAAACGGCAGCAAATTGCAGCTTGTTCGCGACATCGCGGAGACTTTCGAACGCTTTGCAACACGCCCGAAGTCTTTACGTACCCGGTCCTCCATCCATCTCTCTCTCTCTTTCTCTCTCTCTCTCTCTCTCTCTCTCTCTCTCTCTCTCTCTCTCTCCCTCTTTCTCTCTCTTTCGTATGACCGAATCTCTCCATTTCTATTCTTGAAGTTGGTGGGTACGCCATATAGTTTCGTCGACTCGCAATGGGAAACGAGGTAAGGCTCAGCCGAGCGAAACTTGATGGACTGCAAACGGATATGGGACTGATGGCGATTCTCTCTACTCGTACGAAAACGATATGCTGCCGGAGGTTGGGAGACGAATGGGCCGGTTGCAAAGTCGAGCATTGTGAATCGACCACCATATAAATATATATATATATCTACAGGGTGTTCCGAAACTGAATGCGTTGCTTGAAATGGGGGATTGGGGGTGAGATTCTGAGTCGATTGATATAAGCATGTGTGGGGTCTCAGATCAACCCCTGAATTATTATTAATTTCTAAAGACGAACCAATCAGGTGTGCCCGATGGCTGACTCATCGGGCGCATCTGATTGGTTCGCCTTTAAAAATTAATAATAATTCAGGGGTTGATCTGAGACCCACACATGCTTATACCAATCGACTCAGAATCTCACCCCCAATCCTCCGTTTCAGGGAACGCATTCAGTTATGGAACACCCTGTACATATAGGTATATATACACATAACACGAATCGCCTAACTATCGACTTTGCTTCGCCATTTACCATATCCCTTACTACATACATGCACTCTCATGTACGAATATAATAGGCCGTGTGTTAGGAAAGGTAGTTATACATCAAACACGCACGATTCATCACTTGCTCGGCGTGACGAGCGACTCGTCGACCCTTGAACCCAACCGAACAATAATCGATCCATCATGCACACTCTGCTCCGTATTGAGGTTACATCCATGTACCACTAATGCAGAGGATCACATTGTTGAGGTCCTACTTTAACGGTATCGGGGTTACTCGTGCATTTTGTTATTGAAGATGTACAAGTCATGTTCGGACATCTGTCATCACGGGCGACCAAAAACTCGTGCGGAAATTCCGCTGTCCATTTATGCTTGGGAGCTCCCAGGGAGCTTGGGAGCTCCTTGGGAGCTGTCCCAGGAAAAAGCCGAGAACTTGTGGTGTTGGGTATAGAGGTGTAGATGTAGCCAGGGTTGTAAGTAACTCGATATGGGGACCAGCCCTTGAGGACTAACACCTAGTTGAAGTTTTCGACAATTTCGTGTTTTGTTCTTCGACGGATTCTCATAATATAATATTCCAAAAATATTTCCTGCTTTTCAAGCCGATACGTTCAAAATTGAGGGAGTTGTGGGTGTTTATAGGTACGTTCCGCAAACCGGCGAACTTTAAACGAGTTTTTTTTCAAAATGACTTTTCAAAGTCCGTAACCAGAATGTCGATAAAATCCCTGCACCTATAATTTTCGAAGCTTCTTTTACATATCAGAAAGCAGTGCTTGCACGAAGGAATTTTCATTTCGACGCACAGTTTTTCTTTATCAACGAAAATAGAGCGCTTTTTACACCCAAAATCAATATGTTCACTTTGGACCGCAACCATTTTTTCAAAAATCAATATCTTAGTGAATCCTACCTCCAAACACTAGACAATGTCATGCAAATACTAAATGCATTTGATTTTTTCATTTCGGATGATTTGTTTCCGAGCAGAAGTGGTAATCGCGAAAACATTTTTCATAAATATTTTTCAATACAAAAATTGTAAAAAATACTTAAAAACATACTTTCTAATTTTGAAAATAAACATTTTTCAAAACCTGCACACATTTACCCAGAAAAATTCACGAAAATTCCTCTCTTTCCCAGCCACGAGCTAGGTGCAACCCGTTAAACTTGCTGTTGAAAGGCTATATTAAAAACGATTGTATCACCTGCATTCGTTGATAATTAACGTCATTAGGGCTAACATTTTGAGGGTGTCTGTGCCTCACTTCAGCCATTTTTTATTGTTCGTTCCATTGGATTCGTGTGTATTGTCCTAAAGAAATCCAATATTCCACAAGAGCCAAAGAAATCCGCAGGCTTTTGTTCTCGTGCATTCGCAGAGCGATGAAAGATTGTTCTTGCACGGCTAGAGTCTCGTCAACATGAATTTTTCATCGTGGATACTCGTATTTTCTTGTAACACGTACAACGCAATCGCTTAGATATACGCGACGTAAATAATTGTCTACGTGAGACGCGTGTATATGTACGTATCACTGGAGAAATGACGTCGACGCTGCGAGGCCGCGAGTAATTATATTTTCTAATGATCCGGCGCGGGTCTTACCGCTCGAACCCAACCCAAGCATACAACGCATTGCAAGCGCGTATTACTCATTGAAAAGACGTTCCATTGCCACGATGCGGTCAATGCGGTTGTTGTAGACCTATTGGCACACTTGACTTGCTCGTCATTATCGTCATCATCATCATCATCATCATCATCATCACCATCACCACCGACATCATAATCGTCCGCCCATCTCCCAACTCGTGTCAGTCGTTAGGAATTCTCGGCAATTTTCGTATTGCCGTGGCTCATAATCGGCATCATCATTCACCAACGATTCGCGCAATATTCATTTAGGTCATTCCTTTCGCAAGTCTCCTCGAAGCTCTGATATATTACCAACGCCTCGGTTTTCATTTTCCATCACATTTGCATGGAGGAACAAAGAAAATCTCCGAGCTATTTCCGGGCTTGCTTCTGGCAGGAATTCAGTAGGTAAAATTTTGGTAATGATGCACTGGAGAACGCGCCAGCCTGTCTGCAGCTGGATCGATTGCAATGAGCTGATACGTAACTTCGAGTTATCATGATCATTATTCTTTCAGAACTATCAACTGAAAGCTCGTTGTCCGATGCCGGCCATTTTGTACTCTCCAGGAAGCCTTGATAACGGCGTTATTTCAACGAGACACTGCCATTAATATTGATACCGGGTATATACACGACAATCGACCTTTGTGATTGCCTCGTTCAGCTTCTTGATCGAGGATCATCAACTATTGCATTACTCGCATTCTCTCTCTCCTTCTCTCTCTCTCTCTCTCTCTCTCTCTCTCTCTCTCTCTCTCTCTCTCTCTCTCTCTCTCGCTCTCTCTCTAGTCGATCCATAGTCAAGAGATCATCCGATTTCTCGTTTCGAATGCCACACACGTGGACGACGATAACTACACACCAGGAGCGAATACTCGTGGAACAGTTGGCAAAATACGTAGCTTCGGCTCCTCTTACCGGCTCGATCGTGTCTCCGGCTCGGCGCGAACCGTTCACGAAATAAACGGTAAAGAAAAGCTCGTAAGAATTCAATTTGCCCAGGACGTTCGAGCTTTTCCCTGTTGGCCCGATCTTTTCGTACTCACCACCCGTTTCCACCTCACTGGCCCTCGGATTCCTCGTCTTCGGGGCAGGATATACGTAGCCCAAACTTTTCCACTATCCTTCAGATTGTGTGCGACTTGGCGTTTCGCGCCGTCGAGTCTCGAACTTTTTGGCCGACCGACGGTTGTACATCGCAGGAACAAAGCGAGCGAGCAAGAAAGTAGAAAAGGGAAACGTGAAATACATTACGTGTACGCGTGGATGGAAAATAAAAAGGTAGAAACAACGGGAGGCACAAAGGTGGCTGTTGTAAAAATGAATGGAGATCGAAGAAGAGGCTGTAACGGGTAAAAGCCATTTTATTCTTACAAAGGCTTCATTTTTTTAGCGCAGGTATCGATAACACAAAGAGTATCAGTGTACCGGACAGTGCATCGCAAGCGATATAAAGCTGCCGTTACTAGCTGCCTGATTGGATAGAGAATCCACCTTTGTGGAGGCTCGTCAGGCCTACTTTCCAAAGCACTCACGCGTGTACGTGTGTAGATGCATAGGATGCAGTGACTAAGTACCTGTAATACATTGAGTACAGATATTACCAGTGAATACAGGTGTGTTGTATTTTCGCCAGCAGCCCTTATGTTTATCTCGCTAGCGCGATAGGTCTCGGCGCCTCGCATTCTGGCAACTTCTATATAGTTGGCCAGCACAACGTGTACAAAGTTGTGTTTCAGCCCCCGTAACTCCGATAGCCTGTTTACCGTGTACCGCGTGCTCGGGGAAAACAAGGCAATTCACAGTAGCGCGATTGTGCACGAGACACTAACTCAACTTCTCTTTCTAACCCTCCGGCTCGCTTCCATACGTATAGACACCTCTCCATCTCCCCTAGCCTCATCCTTGCTCTCGCGATCGTGTACAAACGCCACCCTCGACAGTCATATACCTCTTGGTGGTGTTACCTCTCCGCCTACATACGCGTGTGTTTCTTCCTCGCCATTACTCCACCCTACGTACCCATCTCTTTCGCATCCCTGTTTTCCCACATCCGTCCAATTCTCTTCCTTCTCGAAGCGGGCCCCATTCTCCAATCCCCATCAGAGCAGCCTTTCTCTCTTCCAAGCTGAAACTGCTTCGTGTTTCCTACCGTAACCGGTATCAGCGGATCTTTGATACTTGATCGAATCCTCGATGTCCCGGTCGTTCGTTTGCGCCCCTACCTCGTTCCGCGGGGTCCTAGCTGCTCCTCCTTCCCTGTGTGCACGGACGTATGTAAACTGCCCTGTAGCTTCAACGTCCGAGTCTCTTTGATCCTGCGATAGCATTCAACAATCCAGGCATCCAGATACACACACTCGCGTTCAATATACGTGCCTATACAGATGTGTGCACGTATATGCTCACTTGGATACCCTTAGACCCATTCTCGTTCGACTCGTGTTACCTCGCGATTTAACCGAAACTCGTATCGCGTTATAGCTCTATCTCGAGCGAGCATTCAATATAACGTTTTTCACCGATACGGAAATGTGTACGCCTCTTCCCCTCGTGTGGTTCAAGCTGACTCATTCAAATTGCGGCATCACCGTGGGGAGCTGAGACAACGATTGTGGAAACGTCATGAGCTCCCCTCGTTCGTTTACTCGTGCCATGGTGAATCGATAAATTTTATTGGTTCAATAAAAGATATGAAACTTACCCTAATCCCGAGGATGTATGTGACCTGTCATACATGGAAATCGTGCGGAGTGTACTTTCGTGATGCCTGGAATAATGGGCTGTATTTTGACGGAGTGGATCGTGTAGTAATAAAATATAGGCCACTTTACACGATGAAGGATTTGAGAGATATTACAATGCCACTGACAAATCGTATCAATGCAATTGGCTCCTCATGCATAATGCTTGGAAATGCAGTGACGTATCGCTGCCAATCCAGCAACGAATTCAATTAGGCTGACACCATAGAGTCACGTCATTCCATTGTGCGGAATCTTGAGGGAGCAAGCACGCCCTCAACGTTTATTGATTCAACATTCCGTAATGCGAAACCGACCGGCACCTCATGGGGATGACGTCTATCAGCAACTTCTGGCGTGTGCCGCACCCTGCATTTGTTCGAGACAGCAGTCATGGCTTTAAAAAAACTGAGGAACTCATTCGAAGAATATTACAACGCCACTGACAAATCGCATTTATGCAATTCGCTCCTCATTCATAATGTTTGGAAACGCAGTGACGTACCACTGCCACTCCAGCAACGAATTCAATTAGGCTGACACCGTAGAGTCGCGTCATTCCATTGTGCGGAATCTTGAGGGAGCAAGCACGCCCTCAACGTTTATCGATTCAACATTTCGTAATGTGGAATCAACCGGTACCTCATAGGGATGACGTCTATCAGCAACTTCTGACGTGTGTCGCACCCTGCTTTTTCCGAGACAGCAGTAGTGGCTTTAAAAAATCGAGGAACGCATACAAGAGATATTACACCGCCACTGACAAATCGTATTAATGCAATTCGCTCCTCATTCATAATCCTTGGAAACGCAGTGACGTACCCCTGCCACTCCAGCAACGAATTAATTTAGGCTGACACCATAGAGTCGCGTCGCTGCATTATGCAACATCTTGAGGGATCTAACACGTCTTCAACGTTTATCGATTCTACATTTCGTAATGTGGAATGAACCGGTACCTCATAGGAATGACGTCTATCAGCAACTTCTGGCGTGTGTCGCACCCTGCTTTTTCCGAGGCAGCAGTAGCGGCTTTAAAACATCGAGGAATGCATACAAGAGATATTACAGCGCCATTGAGAAATCGCATTAAGGTAATTCGCTCCATATGCATAATGCTTGGAAACGCAGCGACGTACTCCTGCCACTCCAGCAACGAATTTAGTTAGGCTGACACCATAGAATCGCGTCACTGCATTGTGCAACATCTTGAGGGATCTAACACGCCCCCAACGTTCGTTGATTCCGCTCGTCGTCTCTCATAGGAATGACGTCTGTCAGCAACGCCTCACACGTGTCGTATCCTGCTTTTTTCGAGACAGCAGTCATAGCTCTAAAAACTGAGGTACGCATCCCCAGGTTTGCGCCAGGTTCCCCTCATACTCTTTTCTCCTTGTTCTTTTTCATTAACCCAAACGCGTTACACCCATTCGCTTTGCATCCAAAGCCTACATCGGGCATATTGGCTTAGTCATGTTACATTAACGTCGCGTCATCCAAAGTTGCCTCGTACGTACGGCTAATACAGCGGGAATGCCGGAAGATCGATTTCCGGGGAATACGAACGGGTGCGTCACCGTTATAGCACGCGATGGAGAATGAGTATACATGCACCGCTGGCTCAGTTTCACCGCTGGCTACCGATACCATTGCCGATCCTTCCTCGCTGTTGTACCAACTTGCAGCCGTTGTCAGGACACCCGAGTTTGCCGGACAGTTTAGTATCGCGTTTGATTGACGAGATATCAGTGTACAACGACTATAGCCAGACGATGATGTACGTGTAACTGGGATTACTGGTAGCAAATGCCGCGACGAATACGCGAGGGAAACGGCTTGGAAAATGGAGCTAACCCATTGTAACCCAGTACGTAACGCCATGATAAAACGGGAGCTGTAGGACAAGCGTGGAGAAATCAAACATTGCGCATGCCTCGTAACAGTCGCGCATACATGACAATAGTGAATAAACGAGCAAACGACGGAATCGCTGACTCACTGGCACATTATTTATTACAGCGAAAAGTATTATTGATTAAACACTGTTTGTTCTGCCCACGGCCAAACTCTTAGGTGTCCGTAAACAATTCATGACTGTGTATACACGGTATGTATGTATGCACACAAGGTGGGTGTGTATATGTACACATGGTGGCTGCTATGGAATGAACTAGCCCACAAAGAGCAAATAATTCTTCACCAAATTGTATCACCACGTTCAGAAGTTTTGTCCATAAAAGTGGGCAATTAGCGAGAAGTGGAGCATCCGTTACGGCGATTGGTTGGTTCCATAACGTTTCGCAGGCCCTAGTCTCCCTATTGATAATGGGATATGTGCCAAGTACCGTGTTCTTTAGCCAGGTCCGGCCGATCACTGTAGGCTCCGCAGGCAACATTGTGAGAGCAGAACACGAGGGAATCCCGAAGGGCGACGAAATTTATGCGCTATCGTTCGTTGAACGCATAATAGCGGGGCTTTATATGGAAGAAAATACACCCTGGATGGTAGTTAATCGAATCTCCCGTCATTACCATCGTTATCGAACGCACTAGCTTCTGGAACAGGCGTCTGATTCATTGGTACATTGCAACTGGAACTGGCTGACGTGGACTTTACCATCACCGCGGATTCCCCGATTCTCCAACTTTTTGGAATCCCTACCACATACGAGTACAACAAATTACTATTGCACTGCTTCTGCTTTTCGAATGCCTACTCCAGCAAGGCATTCCAACAAATGTGGACCTAATCAAAGCCTAGAAGGAACTCCTCAAGAACAACCAAAGTGCGGCAACATCTCTGGTATTTTGCAATCAAATCGACATCTGCAGCAAACCGTAGAACTATGCTGATTATGCTGAATAATGGTCACTGCAGACCTCGTTGTTGATGCCTTTCCGGCCAAAGGATTACAAACTACTGTAAATGAAACGTCTACGGAATACCGGAGCACAAAGAATTTACTAGGTGGCAAAAGCAGAGAGGCGGGAAGAGAGTCAACGAACTTTGCCCCCGAAATAATTCCAAAACGATGTTTATTCGAGCACACGACCGTACTACTAGGTCTTTCCGCCGCGACTCTCCTCGTAAACTTCCCGAATTGAATCGTAACCCCTGCGGCTGTCGCCTGAAAAAAAGTTTGTTGGAAAGTTCGCGGCTGTGTTCGCAGCTCCATCTTGGGTTAGGTTAGGTCAAGCGACGCCGCGAGTCTCGAGGGCGAGGGGCAACAAGAGGATTCGCCGAAGAAGAAGGGATGAGGAGTAGCTTTAACGGGGGCGAATTGAGCAAGGGAATGGGAGTAAGGCATATGGCGATGTCTGGGCGAGGCGGTGAATGAAGCAGAATGGCACAGCACGGTACCGGAGAAAATATCCGAACACGGACATGAGTCTCGGGACGACCGCCAACCACGGAGAACACGGAGACGATCCTTTTCACGGTGTTGAGGGGTTGTTCGAACTATCCGAGCTCCCGTAGTCGCGTGACGAACCTATGACTCACGCTCATCGGGGCTTGCCCCTGCTGCCTTGCCACATCTATGCTCTACAGTTTGTAATATATCATCGGGGTTCACCCAGCTGAGGCCTTTTTTTTACAACTTATTAATCGTGAGACCTAGTCATATTCAACGGCTACATTAATTATGACGAATCTACGAATCTTTTGCTAAAATAGCATCAACCCTAATCATCGGCCGGCCCAACCTCGCGATGCAATGTGACTTACGGACGTTTTGGAACTCCCTGAAAATTAGAAAATTTAATTCCAGACAGGAATCAATGCCTTTCGAGCAGACATACTTGGGTATAGGTCCGTAAGAGAGTGTGTACTCGTACTGTATGCCCGTCTGGGGAACCTGACGTCATACGCGCCCACGAACTAACCACTTAACTTTTTTCGTTCGCCCACGCTCGCGGGCAAAGTACTGCATTTGCTCTTTTTTACAGAGCAGATACAATCTGAAATGAAGTCGAACGATGGCCACCTAGATTAACACACTGTACGAAAATGGCTCTCATTACGTATTATGCAATGAGCTATACTAATCGTCTGATCTAATCTATTCTAATGATGTCAGGTTAGTCATCGTGTTGGTGATCGTTGACGAAGCATTTTTCGGCCATCATATTTTCACTAATCCAAGGTTATCTGGTGACAGAAAACGTTTTCTATATATTTAAAAATCACCGTTTCTCTATAGTTTATAATGCGAGGAGATAAATTTACGCTTCTATAAAGCCAGTGAAACTGTTTCACATCGATTACTTACCGAAGCGCTCTTTCATAAATGCTGGTCAGCCCCTCTCCTCTTAAAAGCAAATTCACATTTTCTCCGGCTCCACTTGACGGATCCAGCTGGAAGTCCTGATAAGATGAGCCTGTTCAGCCAAACTCTGGTTTATTTCCACATGCCAAAAGTTTAGGAAAAGTCTCAGCTGCTGTCGCGCCAACTTTGCTCAAACAGACAAACACCGTTTCCACAGATGATAGATGGCAATTCAGCATCTAATCGGCTTGACTTCAATCTGACTACGGTTTCACAATTTCGGCTTTATGTGACCATGTTTCCAATGGCAAAAACTTTGTTTATCGGACGTACCCCATCCAGGCTTGTCTCGTTCTAGTACACCATACCCATACCTCAACGTCCATCACTTCTGTTATACTTTTCGACACTCACAAGGATTCCACGTATCCCTGGGACGAGAGATCATTGCGCAGACCTACGCATATATGGCTGCACGCGTACAATAATAGAAATAGAACGTCATAATGCGCTATGACGCAAAACAAGTCTATTATTAAGGTCTGCAAACACATGTGGGTGCCTCAAATGCACATGAAACGTCATTTTTCGCACGAGTTTTATAGCAGTCTCTCTTCCTCTCTCCCTCACTCGCGATTTCTTGCATCTCCCGCTTATTTCGTGCCAGCACGTTGCTGATGTGAGCTGGATGGGCCGCTGTGTGTGCCGTCACTTTGGCGGGGAACGAAGTACGGCGGTTTTCTTGGTTGCATCGTGTACACACGGCAGCTCGTTTCTTGCGCTTCTTCCCCGCGTCCCGGGCTTTTCACACCGTCGCCTTCTTTGCGGCCCATTGAGCATGTATGTGAAAAAGGATCTATAAGCGCGACTGAAGAACCGGGCACAATGCCCGAAGCCGATAAAAGGCAAATGGCGCTGGTACGCGGTTGGGGGGGGGGGGGGGGGGTTCGAAGCTTCGCGGAAACGGGGGCCGATGGTAAACGAGGCTGGAAAGATCGAGGTGGAAAAAAGATCGGAACAGTGGAAAGTCCGTGCGAACGAGCTCAATGCTCGAAGAGAGGGATGGCGAGAAACGAGTGAAAAAAGTAGTTTTAGTAAGATGCGAGAAAGCGAGACGAAGATACCCGGGTAATAAAAGGGCAAAAAGTTGCGCATGTAGGAACGAAAGGGCAAGAAAAAGCGGCAAAGTCTCGAGACTCTGCGCGAATAGAGAAGCACACCATTGCATCGCTACATCGACCACCGACACGACCGCCAACACCACTACCATCAACCACAGCGGAAGATAAGAAAACGCAAAGAAGCGAAACTTTAGAGCGTCCATGAGAAGGTTGTGCCCAGGGGGGTAGGGCGAAAGATGCGGTTGTGCTTGCGGGTCTAGCCCCTTTGCCCCTTGACGCTCGAGCACGTAACCCATTTAGCACCGATAACGAGGGCCTAAGGGGCTTCCCGTGTACGCTACCGGCCCACCGCCCATACCACCTTCTCAATCTCGATTCAATCTAAGAGCGCACATACCGATTGCCCGACCTTCCAACGTTGCCCGCTCCCTACAAATGATTCACCGCCATCCAAGGAATCCCATCTAGGCCTCATCCCATTGAAATTTCATATACGGTCGCGTTGGGCGAAAAACAAAGTGGGTTGTCTTCAGACCACAAGATGGTCGCTCACTTACAGGCTAGTTTTCCCACGGAGCACACTCAAGCGGCGCTCTAACTCTGGTTCAACTGCAGCAGAAAGTCATGGGTGTATAGTTGCAGCGTGTACTTATAACTAAGGGGAACAAGGGGGCCGTGGGGCTCACTGATCACTGAGTGGGTCAGACCAACTAACTTTTGTAGGCTAGATACAGATAGTAACGATATTACCGATAGTTGGACTTATAATTGGCTCGAGGAACTCGCAATAATGGCTTGACCCGACTAGCACACATTGCAACTCAACCGGTGCACCAAGCCCAACCATCTGAACTCATTCGCCAGACTACCCTGTACCAGCTCATTTCATTCGATTGAGCCGAGTATCCGGAAGAATTTCCGCTACGAACTGCAATAAGGTGCAATCCGCAAAAGGATCATTGCAGCTCATTCGTATCCAATCCACTAACAAGCGGCTATCCCAAGCCACCCCCTTCGCTCCACGCTGTCTTCAGCAGCTCTTGGTGCACATTACATAAGTGAGTTGTTGCTCAATTACGAAACTGTGATATCCCATGTGACGCGAGTATACTCGTCGCATAATTATAACGCTTGACCTGGTTGTGGTAGGAGATTCCGAGCAGTAAGACAGGCATCTCATTGAAGCGTTGACTGATCGCTTCACTGCTCCCAATCCCACTTGCTTCTTAACCCAGCTCTGTTTCCGTCTCAATACATTGCTGAAGTTTCGCACAGTGTACTGCAGAGTGTGCCGCCCTAATCTCACGTAGGAGTAAATGGTATACGAGGTTCTCTGATTCCTCTCTCTCTCTCTCTCTCTCTCTCTCTCTCTCTCTCTCTCTCTCTCTGTGTATCTGGTCTACTCTGTAACTTGTCGCTTTTGAAGACGTTCTCGTTTTCTCTCGTTCATCGGCTCGCTTCCTCTCTCTGTTCTCTTTCTGACCTGAAAGCGACAGGACTGCAAAATATATGAAATGCTTTTGGGTAAGCTTTGGATAGGAGCTAGGTTGAATGTGTACACGGATGTGAACCGGAGATGCTCTTCGCCCGAAGGCTCCACTCGGTCTCACTTCCGGTAACGTGAAATCGAAGTAATTTCCAAGTGAGACCCGGTTGATTGTCCCCGGAGAAACGAATATCGATTCTCGTGTTCACTGGAATCCGTATGCTCCTTCCTTAACTGCGTCCGCACATACACGTATGTGTGTGTGTGTGCATTGTATCGGTATTTGTTCTCGAGTACTTCACCATCTCGCTACACATTTAAATTCGCGTACGGAGTGCAAGTGTCCGATGTGCATGTGACGTCGACGACTAAGACACCGATCTGACTTTCGAGTCGAGTTCGAACCGTCTACATACGTATAGACTTCGCTTCGCCTGCATAAGTTCCAACGGGCTTTCCACTTCTCGAGCACCCTCCACTCCGTGGATAGTGGAAAGAGCCCGCATCGGTGTCGTCCTGTGTGTTGCCGAAATTTCCAACTTTCCGAAACTTAATCTTCCCTCACCGGCTCCCTCAAAGTCGTTATATCAGAAGCGGCATGCATTATGGAGAGCGGAAAATTTCAGTTTCGTGTTAAATAAACTCGCGCTTCGGGACAAAGTCCTGACGTGGAGTTTCAGTCTTTGCGGCTGAACGGGAGCATTCCCAGTGACGTTTGTCTTGCTGCTCTCTGCAGCTGAGTCCAAATCACTTAATTCGATCTGTCAACTTTCAGCAGTCACATTCGCATCTCGCAATTATTTCGACAGCAGAGGCATCGGGGATTCGATTGATTGGTATTTGGGCTGGAATCGCGTGGTCAGCAAACTGCCACAGGAAGAGATAATTGAAAACGATTCCAACCCCTCCGAGTATCCCAAACCCTTGGAACCTCACCCTTCACTTACCTACCCTATCTCCGTTTTTTACTCCCCTTCGAACTCGATATGTTTGACCTCGAAAATAGATAGTTCCCAACCCTGCCTTTCTCACCGATGGACTCGCTACCGCACACCTTTTCGCTTTCCCTACTTTGCCCCACTGCCACTCTCGGTCCTGCAATTTTTCGTTTAGTTGCTCTCTCACGCCCGACATAAATTCGCCAAACTGACAGGGGTAATATTTTCTTCCTCTCGCTTCATCCAAACGCGCGCAACCCGGACCTCTTTCGCGAACCTCTCTACAGTTTTCCTCTTTTCCATTTACCTCCTTCTGTCTCCGGTGCAAAATACACGAGTGTAGCGACACCTCTGTGTGTGTGTGTGTGTGTGTGTGTGTGTGTGTGTGTGTGTGTGTGTGTATGCAGAGGAGGATATTCCCGCCCGGAAACGAAGCCAGGGGGCGGAGGGTCAAAGTGCGAATCCAGCAAAGATGTCACCAATGGATAATTGAAGAGAATAAGAATCGTTTTGCTCGCGGCTATATATATATATATATATATATATATATATATATATATATATATATCTTCTCGAAGATGTGTGTGTAGGTGGGGCGCGAAATATATTGAATCTCTGCCCAGTTATAACCTCTCTAGAGAATTTTTATATCTTTTTTGTACTTTTTCCCTTTTATTTTTACTCAATTCCTCCTATTAACCTCTGATATTTTTATGATTTTTTATTGCCTGCTCTTGTCCCCATTCTTTTCATCTTCCTCGATCTCTCTTTCTTGCTTTCGTTTCCTTTCTACCGGGACCTTCCATCGTAATGAAAATTTGTGGGAATAACTCAAGACCAGAGCATCCCCGAGAGACAGTTAATTATCCCCCGGCTAACTGGCTCCCGTCGTCCCCGAGTCTTAGTCTGAAAGAGACGAACGAAAGGAACGAGGGAGAGATGAAAAAAATGGAAAGAGAGATCGAGAGAGGGCAGGAGAAAGTAGACATGAAGGAAGTGAATAAAAAAAGATGACCGCGGGTAGTTCAGAGTTATGCGTCACGGGGTAGTCTGAAGCTTTTTTAATTTCATACTTTACTTCTCCCTCCACCTTAAATAACTCACCGTCTTCTTTTTACCCTTGTTTTTATCATGACTTTCAGCCCTTCTAGCCTGGCTCTTCCTCTTTCCGTCCTCTCTCGTTTTGCCTCAAACTTCTCCCGTATTTTCTTCCTCCCTCATCGTCATCATTGCGAGCGGGGCCGCCCGTGACCGAGTTCCTTGAACACTTTTAATTTATTCCTCACGCGTCCGAGCGACAAAGCACACCGCGGCCACTTCACCTCCGACGAACAATAGTGAGGAAGAACCAGGGAGGAGAAAGAGCTTTCTACCTCTTGCCGCGAATCTCGCCATCGTGCTTTCTTTCTTCGTATTCTTCCACCCACGGAGATTTCCATTCATCGAATTCATTATTAAGATTTGACGATTTCACCGGATTGAGATTCTTCATGTTGGACGCGTTTTTCAAATCCATTATCAATTGACAAATAATACTTGTCTCTCTTTCGCCTCTTCACGAACAATACGTTTGGTTTTTATCGGGGCACTTTTGTCCGGGTAAATAATTAGCGTTTCTGTATTATGATTTGTTATTATTTTATAATTAAGGAAGGCAATTGTATCGCCCGATCGTTTGGTCGGATGGAACAATATTGGCTACTGGAAAAAAAAATTCTATTAGCCCGTACCTGCAAGAGGAGGGAATAAATATGAAGGGCTTAAAGTTCGTTGATACGAATAAAAGAAACGGCATACGCCCTCGTCTTGCAAGGCTAATAAATAAATTGCCGGTGTGCACAGCGAAAGAATACCAATTGCCAAACGGCGACCATCTTTTCTAAACAACCACCGTGTGTTGCTTGTGTACCTTGAATCTTAAAAAACGATTGCAATACCCGTAACGTTTGTACTTACAACTTTACACGATCTCTCTGTGAAGCGTCTCGCGCACACCAAGTCGATTTACGATCGGGTCGTGACGTGAAACACACAGGCTCTTCATTGAATATACACAGAGCTCCTTCTGTTCATACCTGTATATGCTTTATATCTTATTTTGCTTCTTGTTCGTGTGTTGCAGGAGAGGTGATTGGCCAACGTTTTCTGGGCAATGAGAGTCACGTGGAGCACTTCAAGCTGCTCGAACGAGCCCCCACATTTTTCCTGATCGGCGCAAGGTAATTACATTTATAATTGTACACGTACCTTATAACCGCGTATCGAATATCGAGAAAAACAAAACAACAACAATGCGAATTTTATGGCCAATGGGCCCGTACGTTTAGTTTTTATTTTGCGCCACGGGAGAGCGAAGGACAGCTCTAATATCTTTATCCTTTCCTGAGGCTACAGTCGCGAAGGTCCGATACCTCGTTAGGTTCACATTGAGAAAACTGAAAGCCGAACAAAAATAAGGCTTTATGGGATTATGCCTGTTGAATCATAAGAGTTACGCCTTTCAGTGTGCTGAATAGATTTGTAGATATATTTACAGTAGTGTAGGAATTAATAATATTGTAAATGAAATAAGACAGAATTGGGTAGAGATACATTTTATCTATATCTTAAGGGATTAGGTGGGTTTCGAAGCCAAAAAAAGCAAATTTTCTCCATTAAAAAAAATATATAATATATAAATTATTTTATTCAAAATGTTAGGCACATAAAAAAGCAAAATTGCAACAATATTTTTTTTTAATTGTTAAAAAAAATTGGAAAATTCAGCTGGTGAGACCTGGCTTCCAGAGACCCCTAAAAAAAGTGTCCTCGTTGGATCAGGATAACTCATGATAGCTTTATCTGAAATTAAAAAACCAAATTTTTCTGTTAGTAGATAAGTATAGCTCGTGATTGAACGAAGATGTTTAAAAAAATTGAAGTTTGAATTTTTGGCAGAGTTGTATGCAAAATAGTTCAATTTTTGGCACAATTTACTTAAATATACAATTTACACAATAGTCTTGTCATGTTTGAGTTATTCTTTATTGAACAATATTGACAAACAATGACGTTATTATTATTTAATAAAAAATGAAAAAAGTACTTTTTGTATAATGATCAACCTCTCGTATGGTCGGATACTTTCTTGAAATTTTAAGACTTACAAAAATGGTAGGTCATTTTGACATGAGATTCAATCCATAGCCTTGAGAAATTAGTTTTAATCGAAAAAAAAACCTTCGTTCAGTCACTAGTCAACGCTATTTTGAAGAAGTGTGCAAAACTTCAATAAGATCGATGTATTAGTTTTTGAGAAATCCTGTCCACCGACTTCAAAAATAGTGTTTTGAGAAAAATGCGATTACCTGCGTCGCTCCCGGCCGGTCTTTCCCAACGGGGGGAATTCCCAAAGGCTCTCTCGCCTAGGCTTTTACTCCGATTGACTTAGAACTTTGGGTGAATATTTTAGACATATTGTACTATTGAATAATAACATTTTTTAAATGGATTTTTTGACATTTTCAAACCCACGTAATTCCTTAAGTACGTGGAATATGGGTACAGCCGAACCTCGATATAACGAATCTCTAAGGAAGTTCGTTATATTGAGGTTACGGTATATCGTGATCATGTTCCTTAAAAAGTTTATTAAAAAAATATATCAGTACTACAAATATAGGCATATTTTTTAAAGATGGGAAGGTTTCAAATTCGAGACGTTTTTACAAGCAATTAAAAATTAGAGCATAATGTATACTATTTTGTCGTTGGATCAAGGTTTCGAGTGTCTATCGGAAGGGAATGAAAAATTTTTCGTTATATCGAGGTTCGACTGTGTATAGAATTTATAATGTCTCGATACGTACTATAAAAATATTTAGAAAAAATAAAAACGATACTTTACATATACCGGATGAGGCGACAAATAGTACCAGTAGAAATATTTGCTAACCTTTCAGGCTTAGGAGAAAACTTTTCCTACAAAAGTTGCATAGTTTGAAGGAAGACATCGGCTGGTGGCTAAGAATTTCATCCAGGAGGACGCTCTTCAGTGATTTCATGGCCACCTCAATTTTTTCGTGGAACCATTTTTTTCAGAATTTTATCATAGGAGTAAAAATAAGTTCACACACTAAATTTCAAGATGATCTATCAAGATTTTGCATAAAAAATGGATAAAAAAGAAATTTTAATGTTTTTTGCTTAAAATCGATTGGAAACTGCAAACACTTACTCCTATAAAATGTGCTCAAAATGATGACCACCACTTTCAATGCCCGCTTGCAATCTGATTCGCATTGATTGTATTGTCTTATTAATCACGTCAGTCTGTATTAACAAACAGGCGGTAATTGAGGTTTCAATAGTTTAATACTAAGCAAAAATCCAGGCCAGTGGTACGGCTTTGTTTATATTGTTCGCAACTGAGAATCTTATCAACTCGTTTGAGAAAGCAGCAAGAAGTTTGTGATTTCCATAATGATGTGTGTTCTCTTCAATGAAAAGTTCCACGGTGGAATTTCCTTCTGTGTGTACACCATCAATACGAATCAAATTACAGGCGTGCATTGAAAATAGTGGCCATCACTTTCTTTTTCATCGATTTTTTATACTAAATCGTGATCGATCATCTCGAAACTTAGTGTGTGAACTTATTTTTAGGTCCTTGATAAAATTCTGAAAAATATTGGTCCCATTAAAAAAAAAATGGCGGTGACCTTGAAATCTCCGAAGTACCTCCACCTGGATGAACCTCGTAGTCACCATCCGATGACCCCTTTCGAACTATGCAACTTTAGTAGGAAAAGTTTCCTCCTTAGTGTGATGGGTTGGAAAATATTTCTACTGCTAATAGTTGCTACCTCAACCGGTATATATTCAGGGTGACAAACGTAAGGTGCCCATGTATCTCTTTCAGGATCCCGTGCGAAGATTTTGTGGGCGAGAAAAATATGAGACATAATGGTTTTTCAAGGCCTGTGTGAAAAAAACTGCACTGTATTTTTGTGATGAATAGCATACGCCAGAGAAAACATAGAGCATTCTGGAAAAAATCGAAATTTCATGTTGAATTCAGTAGAGTGAAGATAATTTCATTCCGTATAAGAAACACTCCTAAAAACTTTTTTCAAGTGGAATTAAATACCATGGATTCACTTAAAAATGCATATTTGATAGTTTCCTCGATAACGGGATGCACGAAAAAAAAAGTTTTTTAGGAGTGCTTCGTATTCGGGTTTTGATTATCTTTATTCTGTTGTACTCAAAATGAAATTTTCATATTTTTCCAGTATGCTGAATGTTTTCGGGCAAGTAGTACTCATTACAAAGATACGCTATATTTTTTTTCGAAGAGAGGAAACTACTGATAATATTTTTTTTCCGAGTCGCTAAATCTCTGCGCAAGACCCTTAAAAAACAAATGTATATATGTATATACAGGGTGTTTGGCGCATGGACCGACACAATTTTTTGAGGGGTTGGAGGGGTCATTTGCTACTTTTTTCACCCTTAGACCCTATGTCCTAAGTGTCACGGTAATAAAGATATGATTTTTTTTAATTACTCGAAATTTCGCCTTTAAATCGTCATAATTTTTTGTTTGTGGCTGTAATAACACGAAATAACTTTTGTTTTATTCTCCAATGTATGTTTATCATAAATAAATCATTATTTGATACAATTGGTTTCTAGAAAATGGCTCATAAGCTTCTAAAGTCTTAAAAATGCGTAAATGTATGAAAAAAGTCGACCTATAAATTCATTATAAAAAAAACTAAAAGCTATTTTGAACTTAGGTTTGTTTTAAAAAGTTATCGTTTATACCCTTGTAAACGGTATGTTATATCCTATAAAAATCATTCATTATGTGCTAAAAATAGAGAGAATAAGTTTTTTATAATGACTTTAGGAGTTGAAATTTTTCATACATTTACACATTTTTAAGACTGAAAGCTCAAGAGTCACTTTCTTGAAACCAATTGTGTTAAATAATGATTTATTTATAATAAGCATAAATTGCAGAATACAACAAAAGTTATTTCGTGATATTGCAACCGCAAATAAAAAAGATCTGACGATTTAAAGGCAAAATTTCGGGTATAGAAAAAAACGAAAAAAAAATCATATCTCAATTACCGTGACACTTAGGACTTACGGTTTAAGGGAGAAAACATTAGCAAATGATCCCCCCCCCCCCCCAATCACCCAAACTACTCCTAAATTCATCATAAAAAAACTTATTCTCTTTATTTTGACCACATAATGAGTGATTTCTATTACATGTAGCATACCATTGGAACGGGTATAAACTAGAGAACTTATTAAAACAAAGCTAAGTGTTTTGAAAAGCTTAAAACTAAAATTAAAATAGGTTTTATTTTTTTAGAATGAATTGAGAAGTGTTTTAAAAAGCTAAAAACTAAAATACCTTTTAGTTTTTTCATAATGAATTGAGAAGTTGACGTTTTTCACACCTTTACCATTTGTATGAAATAATGATTAATTTACAATAAACATAAATTGCAGAATACAACAAAAGTTGTTTCGTGCTATTACAACCGCAAATAAAAAAGTTATGACGATTTAAAGGCAAAATTTCGGGTAATTAAAAAAAACGAAAAGAAAATCATATCTTAATCACCGTGATACTTAGGATATAGGGTCTAAGGGTGAAAAAAGTAGCAAAAGACCGCCCGCCCCCCAAATCTCTCAAAAAATTGTGTCGGTCCATGTGCCAAACACCCTGTATATCGAAAATTTTCCTTCTTATTTTTATATACTTTTCTAATATTCATAAAAATACTGCAAATTATATTTGAAGTATTTTAGATGGATGTAAAAATATATATTTATATCTAATGAAAGTTTATCTCACGTGGTTTTGTCTGGCAAACGGTAAGAGTTATGTTCGCTAGTTCATATATATATATATATACACATACACATACACATACACACATATATGTATGAATGTATGTGTGTATACATAGGTCAACAGGCGAGAATTTTTAGTCCGGTACGAGAACCACACGTTACCAAAGCAAGTAAACTGTGGGAGGCTTTTGTACAAACTTCTTCAGCCCAACTCTTTCTGGAATATTGCCGGTATACCCGTAGATACTAAGGCTCCTCGTGCTATCTTCAACTCCGAGCTTCCAGGCTTGGCGTGCTCTCGGCCATACCGCATCACTGCCTCAAGGCACTATCCAAGTCGAAAAGAAAATTGGATACTAGCCTTTTCGTCTACGTCATTTTGGCATGCAAATTTTTATACCTCACAAGCCTTAGCCCTTGCCTACCCCGTCCGTCTACCGTCGGCCAAATCGTGGGACGACTACGCCATATATTTCTATTCTTTTTTCATCCAACGTTCATGTGGCTGATTTTCGTTGCCTAAACGTTTTTTTGCTACCAGTTCGTAATGGGAAAATCTCCGGCTGAACATTCGATAAATGCAATCGCCAATGATAAGGGGTAGAATTTTCGAGGTGATAACATCATAGAGATTTTAAAAAGTAGGGAATTGGAATGTATGAGATGTTGATATTGGGTTTTATTCTTCTCGGGTATATGGGTGTTGACGGGCCTGCTCAGCTTCGGACCTGAAAAACAAATAGATTCATATTTTTTCTGATCAGAATATTGGAATTACGAGGTCAGGATTTTATACACAATATATAGTCTTGTCATGTTTGAGTTATGACATTGAACATGAGTTGACATTGAGCAATGAGTTATGTCATTGAACAATATTGGACAATCAATATTGTTCAAAGGAACAATATTGATAAACAATGACGTTATTTAATGAAAAATGAAAAAATGTACTTTTTGTATAATTATCAAACTCTCGTATGGTCGGATGCTTTTTTGAAATTTTGACACTTACAAAAATGGCGAGCTGTAGAAACAAAAGTTCGGTTTTCGGCAAAGGACAACTTTAATAATTTGTTATTAACAAATGGATGAACAAATGGATGATGATATAAAAAAATCGCCCGATTGTACGCTGAAAAATGTTATAAACTGCGCCCTGTCCGAATTTGAAGTGAATCGTACAGCAGATTTTGATCTGGACCTTCACAAAAATCGCCATAAATCGATTGATTTTTTAGATAAAAAAAGATCTTCCCTGCAAATTAAAGTAAAAACTCTAGATATTGAAACTATGCAATAAAAAAATGCATTTTTGAAATTTCAAGTTCATGCAGACCTCCCAAGGTTGAGGATCAAGTATTTGTGAAGGTTAAGGGGTCTTCTCATTTTAGACGCTAAAAAAGGCTGTTTCCATGAATTTTTTGATAGGTTTATATTATATTGATATATAGTAAAAGTTGTTACACTTCATAAGTACACTTTCGAAATACATTTAACATTTTTTTATCTATTTAAGTCGCTATTTATAGACGAAATTGGTAGTTAAAAAAATTTCCTAAAAAATTGTAGGCCTGCGCTATTGATGATATCTCGGAGATGGATCATCCGAACCAAAAAAATCAAACGGTTTTAGATTCAGTATGTTAATAGTTATAGCACATATCGTATGATTTTTGATACATGCAAAAATAACAAAATGGCGGATATTTTTCGAAAAAAAAACACAAAAAACGTTTTTTCACCGTTTTTGACAAAAAAAGTAAATATCAAAATTGAAAAAAATCCTTGATATGCGCTATAGCTATAGTTGTAAAGAAAATGTGGTTAAAACTTCATGAGGATCAGTGCAGTAGTTCCGAAGATTTTATCAACATGCCATCGAAAAACTTTTTTTCGAGAAAAATGCGTTTAAAGTTTGTTTGGGTTACATACATTTTTTTTTTATATCGAAAGTGTATCAACTTTTATATCAATATCTATAATATAAAGCTATCAAAAAAAAAAATTAGGAAAATAGCCTCTTTAGCGTCTAAAATGAGAAGACCCCTTAAGATTGAATATTTATGAATCCATTACAGAAGACAAACTTTTAAATCCTTTTTTGAAATTTTGAAACCTCCAAAAATGGCTAGCTCTAGAAAAAAAGTTCGGTGTTCGGCAAAAAAACAACTTAAATAATTTGTTATTAACAAATGGATACACATATTAGAAAAATCATCCGGTTTTACCATAGAAAATGTTATAACCTACGCTCTATGCGAATTTAAAGTGAATCACATGAATGGATTTTGATCTGGACCTTCACAAAAATCGTCATGACTCGATCAATTTTTGCAATTTCAAAAATATCTTCCCTGCAAAATGAAGTTAAAACTCTAGGCTACGAAACTATGCAATATAAAAAAAACGCATTTTTGAAATTTCAAGGTCAGACAGACCCCTTAAGGTATCAAGTATTTATGAAGGTTAAGATCGAGTATTTATGAATCCATTACAGAAGACACAATTTACTTCGAGTTAAAACACTTCGGCCAGACTCTCCCTCTCCATGGATCGTTCTTTGCCCGGCTCTGTCAAAAGTTTGTACTCTAATACCGGCAAGTTGAAAAGTTCAGAGGCTCAAAGTTCCGTAACGAACGTATCGCGCGTTTACGCAGTAGCTACTTCATTGGTTTCAATTTCGTCCAATATTCGTTCAAATGAGAAAATATTGCCGGCATGCACACACCGAGGTATTTTAATAAACAATCGAATTTGCGATGCAAATAGTTTATATAAAAATCGCAATATTTTGGCGGAGGAAGTTGCGATATCTCAACTGCATTCCGGTTTTTTCTATCGATACCGTAAAGCTACATTGCTACGGGGCTACTTTGACATTCGGGGTCACTTTGACAGTTTTCAGGGCTACTTTTACAGAGCCCTAAAATACGTTTCAAATGTGTGCTCAGCGAGTCCGCTTGACCTTCTGTGGCGGGCTAAAGTTGATTTTGATCTCAATGACAATTATAAGACTTATTAAGTGCCTATAATAGCACCCCAGGTACTTGATATTCTTATGTAAAATGGTTCCTTAAGGCGTTACCCCCACTTGTAGCGCAAAAAAGGCCTTTTTCATGAATTTTTTAAAAGAAAACTACAAAACTTTTTTAATCGATCAATATACCATCTTAAAGAACACATCTTGAAGAACTTTCAGTAATTTTTTTTATTGAAAAATATTACATTGTTTAGTGGCAAATGGCCGTCAATGAAATAATGTTTTTATATACACGGTTTGCGGTGACCAACATTGCGGCGAAGTGGATCTGAAAAAAAAAAATGCGGATGGATTTAGTCAAATATAAGTATAAACTAGTCTTTAATCGAAGGATTTTAAAAAATATTCATTTTTCACAAAATGGCGGACAGTCAAAGTTAATGGCTCGATTTTAACGAAAAAAAACGGCCGTTTTTTGGCTATAAAACGGCCATTTTGTTTCGAAAAAAAAATCGAACGATTAAAGACTACATTTTTATGTATTAAATAAGCCTGCAAAATTTCAAGAAGATTGGTTCATTAATGTTCGAGTAATCTTGGTCACTGACTTCAGAAATGCCATTTTGAGAAAAACGCGTTTAAAGTTTCAATTTCAGTTTACACGAAGAAAATATTTTTTTTTGTAAACTTACATAGAGTCATCTATTCTGGGCCCATACAGAAGTATGGGCCCGGATACTTATACTTCAAAAAAATGCAATAAAAAAAATCGATTTTTTCAAAATCGCAAGTGGGGGTAACCCCTTAAGGGAGGGTACCACTGCAACTGCCCATTTTTGACCGTTTCCTTTGAATTTTTTTAAAGAAAGGAATAAAATACATGGTCAAAGGAGCTTTTAGGCTTTATAAGGTATATATTGGAGTATGTAAAAAAAAACATTATTTGTCAAAAGTATACAAAATGGCGGCGCACGAGTCACTATAGCACCACTGTTTTTCAGCCAACCCTCTCCGCGGCACGCAGTTGAACTGTCGTAAATTTAGTCCGAGAACTAAGAGTGAAATATTTTCGTTAATTATATTATTTTTAGCAGTCAAGTACGGAGGGAATTAAAAATAATTAAAAGAAAAATAGAGACGAGTTTGAAAAAAAAAGTTCTTTTTTTCGACCATAATTTTCATCTTAAAAGTGATATATTTTTTACAATTTTCGATTAATCGAAAAAAGCGCTCGTACTTGACTGTTAAAGCAATCTAAGAAGCTACAGTTAAAATTTCAAGTCGATTGGACGAAAATTATTCGAGTTCTGCTGCCTCAATAACGATGACAATTTGGTTATAAAAAATCGTTGTTTTTCATTTAATTCCACGTATAATGCAAAAAATATGACATTTTTTACCAAATTATTCCAAAGTAACCGTTAATCTTTGACATAAGTTGCATTTCAATGCCCTGTCAAATAAGCCCCAAACTCAGGGCTACTTTGACACTTTGAAAAATGTATATATCAAATTGTGAAGGGATGGTGGAGCTTGACTTTCTTATCCATTTGATAGCCAAAGGACACACCGTTCTATTGGAGCATGAAAAGTTGGTATCTAGGATGTTAAAAAAAGTTACCTACAAAAAACTTCCAAAACCTGTTCATAGTAGCCCCGTTTTACGGTATATACTTGGATATATCCATCGAAAAAGTAGCATTGCACCAAAAAAACAAAAAAAGAGTTGTTTCTCCAATATTTCAGTTGGTCGACTTTTTGTTTTAACTCAATTCACCAGTCTCCCGTACGAAGATAGATTATTCGTTAAAATTTCGATGCATGGCAGTACCGAGAATATACATCCAGCAAACTAGAATACACGTAGCCGGCGAACGATTCGTTCTCGTGGAACCACCAGTGAGTGAGAGAGGTATATAGAGACACAGAGAGAGACAGAGCCAATGCGTAATCAATTTTATGTCTGTGAGTCATGAGAAGCGTACAGAGGGTGTATTGAGCAGCGATGTTACCGGAAACTAGTCGCAAACATTCGATAATAGATGTACACGATTTTCACGTCACGTACACCAAAACCACTGCGAGCCTGTGTATAATTACGTTCAGCAATCCTAATTGAGGAAGATCGATGAGCTATATACCCGACTCGATAGTTGTGTATCTCGTTTCGAGAATAGATTTTCCATTCGTCCCATCCGCAATTGATCACGGTCTGCCTCCCTCCCTCTCTCTTTCTCTCTCTTCTCTCCTTCTCCATCTCATTTTTGAATACCCCAAGCACAGGATCTCTATATCGAGAATATCTGCTACAATGCATTCGGTAATTCGTACATCCGTGTACGGTGCTTCTGCAAATAATTATCTTCCTGCCAAAGTTACCAGCAAATGAGGTACATTGTGAAACCCAAAGTCTAATCTCTGCACATACTCGGATCAGGCATTGCGCGAAGATCCGTCTTACAATCATGATTGCATCAATCTCCGCAATCATTGTCTCTTGAGATACGATCAGAGGCGGAAACTTTGATGAGGGACGTTGTGAACGTGAAACTACGTTTACCATGCAACCCAGAATTCTTTTTCCACAAAGTTGGCAGGGTTTGAAGGGTGGAGGTTGGCTTATCACAATTCAAATTCTATCGACCAGGTGAACATGACTGATTGAATAAATCGTATCAATTTTATCTGTTGCAGGAACGCCATTTACAACATCAGTCTGCACGATCTCTCGGAGATCGCCGATCAGGTGAGCTTCATTTTCACCACCACCCCCCCCCCCCCCCCTCCTCGATAAGGGTGGGTGTCGGCGAATGAAAATCGTTCAACATTTTTTTTGCAGGCTTATTCAAGGGCACACTACCCATAACGCGAATAAAAAAGTTGGCGATCTCCATACAGTGGCAGATACGATTTTTTGCACCCCTCCCCTCTCCTCTCCCCCGATAGGGTGGGTGCCGGCGAATGAAAATCGTTCAATTTTTTTACAGGCTTGTTTAGAGTCGTTACCCATGACGCCAATAAAAAAAAATTGGCAATCCCTATACGGTGGGAAATACGATTTTTCCAACACCCCCCTAAGCGTGGGTTCCGGCGAATGAAAATCCTTCAATTTTTTTTGTAGCTTGTCTAGGGTCCGTTCCCATAAAACCAGAAAAAAGACTGGCATTCCTCAAACTCAATCTAGCGTAGGAGATACGATTTTTTACACTCTTGCCCCCGATTATAGTGGTTAAGGTCCCTTAAGGTTGTTATGGGGTTTAGCCGTCGGGGCTGAAGTACGAAGGGAGCGCCCTATGCTTATGCACGGAGCCGATTGAGTGGTACCAACTGTTAGCTTTTAATTAATCCTCATATTCAACGTACTTCTTCCAACTATTTTTCTACATCTATTTGTTAAAATATGCATTTTTGAACAGTAAGTGATTACATTAAGTGTTTTCATTACTTTGTATAATTATTTTCTATAACTTTTCCTCGCTCAATTAACGCGAAACAAATTGGCAACGTCGTAAATCCTGGTATATCAGAATGCCCAGGTTGGCAGAAGTGTCGCGAAGTTAAAGACATATGGGCCCCGTTCGTAACCTCAATATCGGCCCAAGGAGCTGTCAAGAATCAATATCGGTCCGAGTAAAAAAATTCCGCTGGAAAGAAAAAGTGTGTACTAAAGCTGTCTATAATCTCGAAGAAATAAAGAAAACTTTAATAATTTTCCGATATTCTAAAAAAAAATTATTTATGAAAAAAAAACCGCGTTATTTTGTCTTTGCCTAAAAGTTTCTAGAAACGTATAATTTCTGAACATAGTTATCAAATTAATATTAAGTAATTATTACTAATTAAGAGAATAAGTACTAATAATATTCGTTGTTAATTATCCTAACCGAGTAGTTTGAGGTTCCCGGGCATAATTACCGCATACTGCTAAGATAGACAGCATTTGTGCCATCTATGACGTTGCCATGATTGCACAGTCGTATATTTTGTGTGCTCGATTTTCGCCCAAATTCGCTATAAAAAAAACATTAATACTTTTATAACTGTACTGTCAATCCTCATTTCCACGGCACCAAGGGTTACTCCGATAATTAGTCGAGCAGTACCTTTTTTTCAGCTCCCTGGTAACATTCACTTAGCAGATATTGATAATCTACTGAAAAATGATCGGGAGTTTTCCATAAACGTAATGTAATTAGCCCACGAAAAACGTCGATTTTTTTATAAAAAAAAACGGTACTGTGGAACGTATTCAAAGTGCTCAGGATGATCAGCAAAGAGGTGATAAAGGTCCAAAAAAAAATTCAGCTCGAAGGTAACATGTTGACCTAACCCCATAGCAGCCTTAAAATGTTTTATACGATCTTTTATAGGCGGAATGTGCAATAGATTACTTAAAATGCAAAAAATTAAAAAAAAATGTTCCGCTGCGTCGTAAAGTTGCAAACTTCAAACCTATTCCACATTCAATGAGCCGCGAAACGATATAAGCAATACCTTCGTTTTTTTTCTGCCCTCGGGGCTGCGTATCCAGCGCAGCCGGACAAGAAGGAACATAACTCGTTCCGCGTGTGCGTACAAAAGGCTGTGTAGGGTTTCGTTTTTCTTCAGTCTCGTTTTTCGTGTTCAAATCCTCCTACGAGAGCTCATGCAATATGGGGCTGCAGAAAAGTTGTCGACGCACCCCGACGGAAACTTCTCTCGCGTTTGGGTAGTACAGAGCGGGAGGACGAAGGAGGATGGGAGAGCTTTGTCTCCCGAGGCTGCAGATGCAAACTCACCCAGAGTTTTGCCGTCTATTCCGTCTTTTATTTGCTTTCATCTTTATTGGCCGGATGACATACTTTCGTCTACGTGGCTTCGCTCTACACGTGTATAGCCACGATTCCACTTCTTTATTTCGCCTTCGTATGTTTCCCCCCTTATTCACGATCGTGTCACAATCTCGTCTCGATAAAATGCCGCAGAACAAACATAAATTTATTCCCCCGACGCAATAACAGAGACATTCCGCCAGGAGGTAAACAAATTTAACGTTCCCTCGCTGACACAAAAGTCGTATCCTTTCGTTCAATTTAATGGCCCGGAACATCTGGATCGTACAGGGTGCGTGATTGATCGCGTGGCTCGCTTTGGTGACGGACGATGTTACGCCGCGTTTCCACCTAGTTTGCCGCACGCGTGCGCAACAAATGTAACGCTAATTGACTCAGTTTCTGGGGACGAGAGAATTTCCACGGTTGGTAATTATTCCACTGTGCGATTGGAGGCGGTCCTCGCTACGTACGTCGGAGAAAGATCTTGCCAAGTGAACCCCGTTCGCGGTTTCCACCGGCTGCAAGCATCGAACCAAAGCGGCTGGTAAGAAGGAAAGAAGGATTTCATTGAGCAAAAGTTTGGGGGTCCGCGCGATTAAAGCCTCCTGCATGGCCGTATAAAACGATAAAGGATGGAACGAGGTTGATTTGACTGGCGAGAAAAGCTCCGTAAATGCGTCTGTGAAAAAGTCCTGAAGAGACGACTTATGGAGCGGGGGAGGAACCTTCCAAAGGGAGAAAGAGAGATGGTAGTATGGGCCAACGGGCTCGTTTCAGCCTCTTCATTCCTTCATTCGTTCGTTGATGGAGTTTGCGAAGGGAGTGAGGTACGCGAGCAACGTCCGCAAGACCGCGCCTTTATCGGATTTCCGCCGCGGTAGCGAACACGCTCCGCCACGACAAGCTTGTTGACGGCGTAATCCCCCGCGCGTCCACCAACGCCCGCGCGCTCAGGAAAACTTCTGCCCTGGGACTAATTAAGTCTGACTCTGCAACGAAGTTTCGACGCTGACTTTCCGACCCAGTGCTCTTTGTGTATACATGTATCTATGTACGAATAAATCCCAGTAGCCTGTACAGATATAACCCGGCTCGAAAACACTCAATGAGATGAGATACCCGGAAGAGGAAGAACGCGTGGGAAATCAGCTATCGAAGGAACAAGACGTACTTTATCCGTTCCAATTGTCACGCCATTCCTAGCTTGACCCGCGCACTTGAGGTGAGCCGAGAAACCTCAACCATGCCCAATCTCGGAGTCAAGTTTTCCAATGTTGATAGGAGGTGATGGGTGAAGGCTCTTTATGCAGGGTGATAGGTGAAGGCTCTTCATGCAGGGCTTAAAGACCTACTTCTATACATTGATAGCAGTCTTTTCTACCTACTAATAATTGTACTACTAATAACCTATTCCTATTGAGTAATTCAACCCTTCTATCCATTGCCCTTCTGCACAGGCATATGGCCGCGCGTTTTGTAGCTATCCATCATTGCCAGCGGTCACGGAAACTTCACGGCAACGTTACTTGGTACCGGTTCCGCCAACTAAGAATATTTTCTTATTCTCCGTACCGACGGACATCAGATCCCGAGTTTCCTAACGCAAGTACGAAGTTCAGCTGGTGAACAGATGCATCGTGTGCACGTTATGCATAATATATGATACCTGCAAACACACCGTACGATAACGGTACGACGTGTCTACGGCTACCGACCACTGGTAAACAAGTTTCGCGGGTTCCTATAAAGACCCCCAATGTACAGGAAGTTCTACTCGTGGACGAGCTGCTTGTCGTTATTTACAAAGATGGCACTGCCGAGGTTGGCGAATAAGTCATTGGTGCCTTTAAAGGCGTCTTTGGCGGAAAGGCCTCCAGGGATGATCAGCGGACTCAGCCGTCAATAAGGGACCGAAAGTGAAGCTGAAGCTTCAAAGTGCTCTTACGAATCATTGATTCACCCTATGTTTATTTCACAAACTTGCTTCGGAAAGACACAGAGATAAAATTGTGACCCGAATAGAAGACATGATGACATGGAGCTAAAGACTTTGCTCAATTGGTAAAGTCTGTCCAAATTGGAGACATACGCGGAACATGTTTTGAATTGATTCATTGATCCTAGTTGACGAGCAATCTGTAGGCAAACGGGGAAAAACTTTGTAGTTTCCAGATAACACTCTTGAACTACTTACTAGCAATTAGCGCCATAATGCACGACCACTAAACGTACGCCCGCGTTCGATTCTACTCAATGGCAGATGCCAAGAGGTGACTTTTAACGAGCCGGCATAAGCGGGAGTGGTTGAAGGACATTTCGTAATACCCAAGAATGCCATTTCATGCTTCATAGCCGTGGCACTTGTAACACAACACGCGACTCTCTCTCTCTCTCTCTCTCTCTCTCTCTCTCTCTCTCCAGTACGCATCGATCTATTAAAAGCTCCGATAAAAAAGTTTTCAGCATGGATTTCTTGGTTTAGAAATGGCATCAGACGGAAGCAAACATCGACGGAAAAAAGAAATAACCCAAAGCGGATATTGAAAGTTGATTCGATTAGTGAAGTTACGCAATACACTTAAAGTCAGCAGCAAATATGTGCAAAATGAATGTTAAGGGTGAACACATACAGTGCATTGAAAAGACCAGGCATAAACCCTGCTTGGCCTACTTTCATTCTAATAACCTTTCTTTCACACTACAAACGTCATGCAAAGGTAAGCATCGAGACGCGTTCAAGCTAGGCTCATTATCGGCGACATCGGAATCTGCATTCATCCAGAATTCTCGTAACTTTGGCACGGTGCCTCTCAATGGCAACAGTCGTAAGCTGACCTGAGTCTGTGGTTGGTGGCCAACTCGCAACGCCACACACAAGCGTCGCTACAACCGGCTGAATGTGTGCGGTGCGAGTTACCCACGGGATTCGGGCGCACACGACGCACGTGATGGTGAGAGGCGGCTCTGACCGGTCATTCACTTATACAAGCATCGTAAAAAGTTGCGGGCATCGGGTGAGCCGCGTGTCGGGTCCTTCATGAGCCAGCGCACGGCAGCGTGCAAACTACTCTCTGTCTCATGCTCGCCAGGCTTTGCGTGTGCTCGATACAAATCGAGCAGCGAATGTGTCTGCGATGGGCGTCTACTACTTTTCAGGCCTCGAGGCCTTTGGGACCCCGATATAAGGCTTCGCAACTTTCTCAACAGCAAACGAAACAGAGCTCACCCGCTTTTCGCTGTTTCCTCGGAAACTATGGAAACCATCAAACATTCCGCCATCTCTCTAAATGGGATAGCATCTTTTCATCATGCCCTAGGCTCCTAAAATTTGCGGAAAATCTACTGCTATCGGATGAACAACTCCATCGGTACAACCCGCAAGAATAGATGAATCTTGAAGCGCCATCTCTACAAAAAAACCGGTTGAGTCCATACGACGGACAGCTTGCCATTGCCTCAATTGGGCACGATGAGGAAAAGATGAAAGATTCTTTGTGGCAGTTGTCTACGTCTCATAAGGCATGAAGCAACACCTCAAAGCAGGGATGCAGCTTGAGTGCAAGTATGATACACAAGAGGCGGATGGAACCCTGATGAGTTAGCGAGCGTAACTATGGAAAAGAACGGCTCGATGTTATTCGCGCGGCTATGGACCAAAGTGCCCATGGCTCGGCCATTTTGAAAATCGCATGAAGCAGGCGAAAAAGAACAAAGTGGCGTTACAGGATGATAGTGGTATGCGCGGTACCGATGAGGCTGTCTTGGTTCGGAGAAACGAGAACGCGGCAACGTTACAGACAATAAACGCTCGGCTGGCCCAGCTCCAAATGGATTTGTCCTCTGAATTCGTCGTTTTTTGTCATTTCTTTTCTGCCCGCCTCTTTTTCCTTGGGTCTTGCTCTCATCTCCCTTTACCTGGCGCTCAGAGGGCTTCGCTCTGGTCTTTCTCTGCTCTTTACCAACTCGCTTCTGCAGCCTCATACATACACACAATGTTCCTTCGCCAACGCCATCCACCAACAACCGGTGTTTGCTCTGGCGCGCAAGACATATATATGTACGGTTATAAATACTACGTGATACTTTGTGGGTACGCGCCGAAGAACTCTCCTGCATTTTTCCCTCTGTGGCGCCTTGCTCGGCAAAACTCCGCGAATCAGCCACCCTCCAACCTCGACGGTCTTCACCACTTGTCCCTCCACACTGTGTGCCCAAACAAGCCGGGAGAACCGCGGTGAGATGCGTCCGGCAGTTTTTTTCCGGTCCCCCATCCCGATGTGCCCCACCATCTTGCTCACCAACATTATACGTTACGGGCCATGTAATATCTTGTGTGGTATTGCACCAGCCGGGTGAGCCTGAGCGAGGGTCGGGGAGAAGACCGTTTCTGGATGTTGTTCGTGAAATACAACCTCTATTTAGGGGGGGATACGCGGCACAGGCGATTCGCTTCACGGCTGCTTTGTGTGATACTGTAATTAAAAAAGTTCTCTCTCACTCTCCGTTCTTCTCGACCTTAGATCGCTGTTGAATTTTCTTGTCACTTATTGTACTCGCTTAAGCAATAACTCCGTACAGTGCTCGGCTACATTCTCGCCGGTGCTGCCTCTCGTAGGTTCCACACAGATTTGTGCCTATCGATGTTTGCTTCGGGACATGATTGGATACGAGATCTCACGAATTAAGCTGTTCGCGCGAGAATACAATCTCACTAACATCGTGAACTTAAAGAGTCTGATACATTCGTTTTGACAGGCTCATGTTAAGCTGATAAAGTCAGAATACGACGCTGCGATATCATCTTTTGAAGGTAGCGCGAAGACGGCAGCAGCTTTTTTTCTGAATCTGTGGTGCATGTAAATCAACCAGGATTTAGCAGCACGTGGTTTCCATCTGGATCTGCCAAGTGGAATCTGAGAGAATGTGATGGTCTCACATTCCACTTCTCACCTCCACTGCAAGCTGTTCAGTAAATACTCAATGTAAAACAGTTTCATTGGCGTCAATCGCTATCTGCCTCGGGTTTGCATGTTTTTTTTCTAGCCATGTGCTTACAAGTATGTAGATATGTAGAGTTACTCAATAGAAGAGTTGATACATAGAAAACGGCTATTCCATACTAACCTTGGTGGTCCTTAAAACAATGACTCTAAGATCCATTCCCGATATACACGCGGGTAAAGCCGCAGGCAAAAGCTATTGATGATAAAAGTCTCATTCCACCGGAGAATCGCAAAAATGACGATTTCAATGAAAAATAAGCCTTTCGTACAACCATCAGGTAAAGTATTTTGGCGAATGATCAACTCCTCAGCGTAACATCGTTAGTGAATGACTCCGAAAGACTTTCAGTTGGAATCGTGCCCATTTAGGGATCGAAACAGGCAGTTGCAATAGTGCTTGCTCAGGGAAAACGTCAGAGTCCGCGTTCCTCGGGAGCTGAAACGAAATTTGCGTGATTATTGCCGCGAAGCTCGGCGAGACGTGTTAGTAGCATTGAACCGCGGTAGCACTGGTGTGAGGGTGAGGACATGGAGGCTTATGCTTTCTGCACTCGAGCGAGTAGTAAAGGGAGAGTGAGTGCGAGTTGAGCAGTGCCATAAAGAGCTCGAGGGGGAGCATGCCGTCATTTCATTATGGCATATACGCGAGAAGTGAGTGCGAGGAGAGACTGCGAGGGTGAGAGACCTTTTCGCGACAGGCCACGGTGAGTCGTGCCGGCTAGTAGGCATGGAGAAACGTGAGCGCGAGCCCGTCAACGCGGGTTACAGTGCAGTCACGCGCCGTCCATCCATTTCCGGAGTAGCAGCACCGGAGAGCGCTATGGAGAGTGGTATTGCTATATGCTGGTAGTGGTGGCCCTGTTGAAGAGTCCCCGGAGTGCTCTCTTTGCCCGTGGAAATCCAGAGGTGCCGAGTGACAGGGAGCAAAGAGAAATTTACGGTGTAGATAGGAAGAGTTGAAGGGAGAAAGAAAGAGTGCGAGGGAGACCAGTCAACGCTGGATGTTCGCTAAAGAAAGACAGCCGGATGTGGCTGGCAGGAGGTCCTGCCTCTCTCTCTCTCGCAAATTGAATCTAATCACCTTCTCCCTTTAGTTGTTTCGGTCGGCTCGTAAAACGTGCACAATGCTGTAGAATCGTGGGCCAGCGGAAGAGAACGAACGGAAGAGGAAGGCAAAGAAGAAGGACGTCCATCGGGATGAAGAGGGACCATATCTGGATGAAGAGGTGCACGTATATGCACAGACATACGTTGGCTCGACGAACGCAATAAGTTGCCCCAGCAGCCAAAAGATCGTGGACAGAAGCCACATGCGAGATTGTTGAGCAAATGGCTAATTGACAATCATGGACAAAGTACTTGTATTTTATTATCCAGGCACGCAACAGCATTGGTAGACGCAATGTCCGACATGTGTACCATTGAAAATGAAAATATTTCTTGAAAATCTACCTGTTGGTCTACAGTGAGACTGTGTTTCTAAATGGCTATGAGCTGCCACAAAAGCTGTCACTTATTGATTCAAACGATATTTTTGTCCCGGTAACAGCTTCCGCGCAGCTTGTTCCGCAATGGGAAACTTTAATAAGTCGGGAGGCAGCTAACAACGAGTACCCGTCAGGATTTGCAAGTATGAAGCTTTGATAGAAACGAGACACAAGGGGGCACCGATCTCCAAACCACCCGCACGGTCTGTGCGTCTATTTCCGGCGTTCGGTCTCCCGACAAAGGGCAGAGAGACGAAGCAAATTTAATCTATTTACCGTAGTCCAACGAGCTCGATACACACCAAGCCCCAAGAGGTTAGGCAGTGAAGCGGCTTCGTTGTTCCCTCGGCGTGTTCACCTCCTTTCCTTGTAGACTGTTTTCCTCTACTTTCAACCCACGACACAACTACGTTGGAGTTGTCTTTTTCCACCCTTTCTCGTCCTCTGCCTCTCTGTCTCTCCCCCCTCCCCCTCTAAAGCTCCCTTGCCAATTTCCATGCTATGTCGTTCAGATACACACACACACACACACACACACACACACACACACAATCATGTGTGTGCCTATCGTTGATCGTATAAAAGGTATGCTCGTAGCTCCGATCTTGGACGCGCATGTATCAAATAGCTGTTAGTATCGAGCGACCATGGTTGATATACGCGCATGAAGATGACTATATAGATAGAGCCACTTACGTTTTAACAGTTTGAAGCTTGTACTAAATTTCTCTTTGCTAGTAATATCGGAGAGAGAATTAGTCCACCCCATTAGTTACCTCTTCGCTCCAATCTGCTGTATGTACAACGGAAAATCCTACCCGGAGGAGATGAGGACTCGCGTTACCAAAATGTATATCTCCGGGTGAATCAGGGGGTGTTCTCTTTCCCTCCCTCGCTCGCTCAGCCTGCTACATATCGCGCCGGAGTTCCAACCCGATTTTCAGGCCACCTCGGCTACACCGCGTGCCATTATCGCCTCTGGAAAGGCGGATAGAACGTATCGCGCTGAATTTATATCCATACAGCCGAACAACACACTTGGAGATTTATGGGGTTGAGTGTGCGCCAAGGATTCGAAAATAAACGGCGTACGCACATATCGCCGCCCTCGCTACTTCACTCGGCACCATTATCCTCCTAATGTAACAACCCAAAATATACTACATACGAATGGATCGCAAAATGGCTATGAGCCTGCCACAGGTATCAGTGGTACTTTTTAGAAAGTAAAACAATGGGGACTTGTTGGATCCTCGAATCCGATCGAAGAGAAGAGTCTTCATGATTGCATTGGGAATTCTGAAGTTGGACACACCTAGAACCAGTAGGGTCATAGACTGAATCGATTGTACCATTCTCAAGCGACCAATTGCAGCTGGGAGCGTAAGTACTCTCGATAGTTTTGAGGCACCTCTTGAGTAGTTCCGCTTCGACTATTGATTCGAAACTTCGCACATTCATGTCTGTCGTACGTTGAAGGATTCCTCGAGGTTGCTATTGTTTGCACTGTGGTTGGAGGAAGAAGCGAACCGCTGGGCTGTAGTTCACTAGTATCGTAGACCGAATTTGACGCAGCCGAACGTGCTTATGAGCCATTTGAAGCAGAGGAGGAGAAAGCCATCCGGAGGGTCGAGCAGGGTAAGAGAGAGTGTCGAACAGATTCCACCCTCTTCCAGAGGAAGAAAGTTCTTCCATACTACCAACCAACCAACGGAAAAGTCTCGCAATAAGATGTAATGAGAGAGGGAGGGAAGGAGAGAGGGAGAGAGAGAGAGAGAGAGAGAGAGAGAGAGAGAGAGAGAGAGAGAGAGAGAGAAGAGCTTGAGGGAGTTTTGCACCGAGGGCCAAGGAGGTACACTTAGCACGTCACTGCGGAGTGCTCTCAGAAACGGCTAAAACACCTTAAACGTTTTGTACCATTTATGCACCGTATTTACCTTGAGCTTCGACTTTCGCCTCGGCTTGGTACTCCTTGGTACTCGTATCTCGCTCCGGTGTTGGTGTTGCACTGCCTGCAGGCACTTCAACCATTCGGCCCCTTCAATCCACCTTTTAGCCTCATCCACCTCGACCTTAATCTCAGCTTCGACGTCTCTCCCTCTCTTTCTTTCTCTCCTTGGCTGCCTCTTTCTTCAGAGTTCGAAGAGAATCTTCTTCTGGTCCTCCTTCGTTCAAACTGCGGTACTCGTGTGTCGTCACTCAATCTCCTTTATTCTTGAACGTCAAACGTGATTGTATTTATTCGCTGATCTAGATCGCGATTCGTCTCGACAGCATCTGAATATTCAGGGTCTGCTAGGATCAATTCGCAAAACCGCCATCGTACGATTATTCCTTCGTAACTTTGTTCAAATTCCACAACTCTTCGGGTACCGTCTTGTACGGAATGCCAAAGTGAGAATTCTCGTTAAAAGATACAAAGACCATTGACGAAAGTAATTAAGAAGTTTAATTATTGATTAAACGAATAATTCTACGTTCTGTGATTACTTTTCTTACTTTACATTCGTGACGACCATTTCTTCAGGAAGCGGGACCTGACATACTTGAAGTGCTTTGTGAAGCTTCAAGCCTGAGTGTGCTTTTCTTCGACTCGTTTACGGATTGCTTCCTTATAACACATGATAGTTAATACTAAATATAAAATAATTGTATATATATATATATATATATATATATATATATATATATATATATATATATATATATATATATATATATATATATATATATATATATATATATATATATATATATATATTTGTATACAGGGTGGACCATTTAACGTGACCGCCCCAAATATCCCCGTTGCCTTTAGAGCGACGAAAAAAATGTCATGAGGTAATTTGATTGATGTCGAAGGGCTGATATACTGGTGAAAAAAATTATTTTTGTCAAGATAATAGTTTTTGCATTCTCAATGTCATGTATGGTTTTTCAAATGGGAACATGTTTTTTTTTAAATTAAAACGTTGTTGCTGATATCATAGGTCGGTGGATTGGGCTAAATATCAGCTAGAACATCTTAATAAAAAAAAACACATTCACATTTGAAAACCCATTGATCACCTTGAGAAAGCAAAAACTATGACCTTGACAAAAATGAATTTTTCACCACTGTATTAGCCCTTTGAAATCAATCAAATTACCTGTTGACATTTTTTTCGTCACTGTAAAAGCAACGAAGATATTTGGGGTGGTCACGTTAAAAGGTCCACCCTGTATATAAATCGTGTGTGTGTATATATATGCATGTAAAAAAAGCAACGTTTTTTCTTCGTTCTCCTAGTCAGAAATGTTAGTGCACACTGGAATTGAGAAACAACATCTTCATTGTACTAGGGAGTAAACCCAAAGCGCTGAAAACAATGTAAAAAGTAGATAAATTGATTTTTCTGATATTAATAATATTTATTAAATTTTCAACCTATTTTGGAATTATTCTTTTCGTTTAAGACGTGAAAAATTACGATTTCAAGTCAATATGGAAAATATCCGAAAATAGTTTGCGCAACCATTCAACATTTACCAAAGGGGCTCACTTTGTATGGGAATGTGATCAAGATAAATAGGGAAGGCATTGCACATCGATATGTTTTTCTTTTTCTTTATTGAAAAAACCAATCTCACCACATTTTTTGCGAGTGGCTCACAAAGGTAATTCCACCTACCGCAAAGTTAGGTAAATGCGCTGGAATTTCGCGATACGCGTACACGATACCGCATGCGGACCGAGATAAATTCGGGGAGATTGAATTTCTCGCGAAGCACGAGTGAATAAATTAAACATAAAATAGAAAACAGGAGGTAGGAAAATTCATCCATAACAAGAAAAATGGTGACCGCGCGAAGCGTGGGACCGGCTCATTTTTCGTAGCTTGGCTGCAACCGCAACCCCCCTGGTGTAATAATAGATGCGTGCCTATATGGAAGTCGAGCCATGGAAAGAGACAGAAACGAATTTATCCGTGGATTTCCAGGCCAGCCGAGTGGAAGCACGAAACTGTGAAAATCCCAGGCTGTTGGTACCCCCCCTCCCCCCCGGCCCATCATCCTAGTCCCTTTCCGGATTCCCTCTCCCTTGACCGCTCTAACCCGATGAATATTCAGTGCGATTTTGCGGTTTAAACTTTTAGCCGAGTACTCACCACGGTGTGGCGAAACGTGCGACGCGACTGATGTGAGCTTTTCCTTGCCTCCCTTGCAATCCTCCCCCTCTCTCTCTCTCCCTCTCTCTCCCTCTCTTCAGCTCTCTTTGCGCTCCAACGGTAAAGCTCCTGGAGCAGTCTGCATTGCTCAGGCTACCAGAACACGGAATCCCCGTACGACTTCTCATTCTAATTAGGCCAAAAAGGAGCCAACAATTTAAACCGAAGCATGATAGCACCGTGGCGACGGCGCGGGATCTTTCTACCTCTCGAATAATTTCTTTCGTCGCTTCTTCGTCTTCGACGCCTCTGTCCTTCCTCTTCCTATCCAACCCTTCTTTCCGCGTTTTCTCTCACGATCCCACTCCATAGAAGCTTCCATTCCGTGACGCGACAGCCTACTGCTAACTGGAAAGTCGCCAATAAACCACAGAAACAGGCATTGGCATCAAGGTTTGGCTATACATGTGCCAACTCGCCCAAGACCTTCATCATCGCATAACCGTAAAACATCACCAAAATCATTACAAACGGCAGGAAGTTTCAGGCCAAAGCGTTTAAAGTGCTCGGCCGGCAATCTACGATTCGTTGGAAACATCAAAATGAATCTGTGACTTTGGGTTATAACCTGAGCAATTGGACATCGGCTTCGTTTGGGTCATGCTCCAATCCTAGCATTTGTCCGCGACTTTGCTCGCGCGTGAGACGGGAATGGATTTTATGGTCATATCGTATCAAGTATTGGCTACCAAGGTTCTTATGAAAAACACGGTTTTTACATATTACAAAAAATACGTTTTCCATGTAGCTAAAGAGAATCCTGCTTTCCACATAGTTTGATACGTATTTATAAGCACATCAATGAAAAATCAAATCTTGGTCGGATAGTGCTTAGAGCTAATCAAACTGTTTTGTATTGAGTATTTGCTGGAGAGCCTTCTTACAAATGCTGAAGAGTGATGGCACAAAGTGCAGTCATTTCAACAAGCATTCGTATTCGCTTAGCAAAGATTCAGAAAAAAAAGCTTTAGACTTTTTTAAGCCAACTTCGCTGAACTAGATGGACAAGATTTCAAAAAATTTGATCAGCTCAGCATCGTATTCTAGCCCTACCAGTTGATTTCCCCCTGGAAAAACGAATGAGACAGGCAGTGGAATTTTATATTAGTGAGATGTGGAGAGAGCTGACTTCGAAGACATTCGACGCCAAGGACTGTCCTCATAGTGTATCATTTCCCCACATATATAAATATATATATACGTGCACGTAAGAAAAATCCGAAAGTGCATTCGCGCGAAAAGAAATCCTCGGAGATTATCCTCTCTGAGTGGATGAAAACTGTGTCCGAACTTTCTTCGTTACCATTAATTAAGTTTCAGCGCGGCTTTCTCAACCCCAGCTATTCACGTTTTTTTTCACCCTATTTCGCTGTGGAATTTCGCTCGTTTTTGCGTTTTCTTTCTAAACAATAAAACAATATTTGTGCTTGGTGTTTGTAAAGAGGATAAGGATGAGTTTCGAGAGTTTGTGGGAATCCGTGCTAATTGGCGCTTGATGATTTGTGTTGCAGAAAGTGCAGTGGTCGAGCACAGAGCCGCACAGAGAATTGTGTTATCTGAAGGGGCGGGGCGACGATGACTGCCAAAACTACGTGAGGGTCTTTGGGAGGCAAGGACCTGACAAGTTTCTCGCTTGTGGTACCAATGCCTACAAGCCCCAATGTCGAGAATTCTCAATAGTGGTAAGTATCGTTGTACCTACATCTAACTATGTTTACCTTTGGCATCACCTCAAAGTACTTCCTGTATCAATAATTGTCATACGCGCCGCGTCTGCGCTGTAAGAGAAAAGTCTTCTGTGAACGATTCAGCATCTCAGGTGTTTTATCGTTCAAACGCCACAGCTAGTAAGGCCAAGCTTTAGACTAGGTTAGGCGAAGATTACAATGATTGCCTGTATTTCCGAAACCCCGCGAATTACTGCGACACATCTGTATACGGGATGACCAAGTACCCCTCAAGGACATAGAGAAATGGGATGTCAGTTCTTATCTAGATTGATTCTATTCTAGGGATCACATGACTACCCACTAATCAAGCGTTTCCAGTCTAATTGTCACGTTTCTTTTTTCCCTATTCTATCTAGACCATTTCTATTTCTATTTAGACCACTATTCTAGTGGACATTTAATTGCCACCCTGTAATAGAGACAACCGCTCGAGACCTTCATCGTAGCATAACTGTAAAGCACCATAAAAATGATGAAAAACGGCGCAAAGTTTCAGGCCAACGCGCCTGAAGTGCTCGGCTGGCAACCTTTGATTGTCTGGAAACATCAAAATGAATCTGTGACTTTGGGCCATGATCTAAGCGATGAGACATCGGCTTTGTTCGGGGTATAATCCAAGCAATGAGATATAGGTTTTGTTTAGGTTCATCCAACCGATGAAACATCAGCTTTGTTTGTTGTGATCCAAGCAAACGAAGCAACCTATTCAATACGTGCATATGTGCAGCCCCTCAATGATCCCTCAATGCTCCTCACTCTAACTTATCCGGCGCTCCATCATCCCTCTTTGGTTTACTGTACCGCGGAGAGGGAAATGAACGATCCAACCGAGTAAAAGCCAAGAGTTCGGGATGCCGGGAAGTCTCGGTTTGTCGGCAGGGCTGGGGGCGTGGGGTAGATCTGTTGGAGAAGTATCGTGGATTATGTCGGGAGCAGGCGGTGGTCGCGCTAGGCGCCGCGGTTAATCGTGGCAAAGCGTGTATATGTAGAGCACCCTGTCTCTCTCCTTCTCTGTTTCACTCTCTGGAAGAAGCGTCTATGAAACTTGCACCCCTCGCCGCAAATCCAACGAAGCAGGAAAGTTAGCACGGCTCATGTACCGGGGGAGAGAAGAATTCAAACGCAGGAGATACACATTGTAGCTTCCGGTTGAGAGGAAGATCCCTCCCGGGAGGGCGACAGCAAGATCTTGGTGAGCTTGACGATTGTTCAAGATTTGTCCCCTCCGTTTAACTTAATTCTCGTGGTAAAGAGGCGTACGTGTAACCTTTCACCTCGATGCGGTAAACTCCGGACTTTTGTTCACTCCGGTCCTCTTTGTTTCCACGGAGCTTCAAGGACTAAACTTCGCTGCTTTGTTCGAGCTGAAGGTATCGTTGCTTCACTCATAGCAAGGAAGCACCCGGAAGTACAGTGTCTTTCAAATTGTGTGTTGATCCTTCGATGGGGATTTGTCTTAAAAATCCCTCCCAGAAGGTCTTTTTTGTAAAGGGGCAGTCGCCTAAGCCAATGCTAGGATGGGTGACTGCTCAGGCCCACTAACAGTGGAGATAAAGCCGCTTGCATCGACATAGGTTTTCCGCAATTGCCCTGCAGTGCCCTCCTGTGAAACTAGTGCCCACAGACGCTCTGAGGGAGTCTGCGATCAACCGAAAATAGCGAAGTTGGGTAAAAGTAAAGAGGGTCGGATCGTACGAGGAACATTGAAAGTGAAACCAAAATGGAAAGCCAACAGTCGAACCAATCAACGCCCAATCATTGTTCCTCCTCTTACTTTTGCACAATACTTTTTTTCGTTTTTTCGAACAATTATCAGTGCCATTCTCGTGCTTTGTTCTCCCGAATAGTACTCTCTGGTACTTCGAGTGAATTTTCACTCTTTTCAGTACACGCCTCCATATTCGATACACCCGTGGCGAATATCTCGATGAAAATTTGCCAGAGTTGTGCCGAAGCGCTTCGCGTGCACGTATACGCGGCCCAGTAGCTGGAGGGATTTGCGCACATCCGTACACGATCTTTTCACGCACACACGCACGCATGATGCAACCATTCAGCAACCAAAACGAAATTCGCGCGATATCAATCGCCCGATATAATTGGGGGACCTAATCGTCTGCTCTCCCTGATACTTCGTTCCAGATGTATAGTGCGGCATTGTAACTATGACAATGCCGGAGCGCAGAGATAGAAGAGAAGCAAGAGAGAGAGAGAGAGAGAGAGAGAGAGACCCGCAAACAGACAGACAGGGAGAGACAGCTAGTTGGACAGAACATTTCAATCGAACCAATGTACCAGTGAGCTTCAAATTCAACCTCCATGCATAGAATTGAAGGTGAGCATGAGCCGTGGTGGCGTTGAGTGGTCGATAATAAAATTTCACCTGGTAATGGAGATTGCGGTACCTCCTGCCCCCTCAACGTTTACCGTTCTGGCTCTCCATGTCACGGCGTGCGAAATAGAATGACAGAACAATCACGAGAAAGAGAAACGCGCTATAAATACACGCCCATTTTATTTATACTTCCTATCATTTATATAGGTCTTTTTTCTACGCACGTCTGCGTGTGTGTCGGCCGCATGACCGCGAGGCGAAAAAAAGGGAGCCTGATAGGCGTTGGTGGCCGGATGCAACGAGATAGCGAGAACCGTGTAGCTGGCGAGGGTGAAAAAGTGATGAAAAAAAAAGCATTCGAAAATCGGTAGAGGACTGGGTTCGGCTGTAGTGGATGTTTTTTTTTTAATACGATTGCCGCTTTGGTGAATCACTGATAAACAATACGGGGACAAATAGCACTGGGTGATCGAGGACAAGCTACAGTCGAGACTTCCGTTCTTTGGGGGTCGCTGCTGATGTGAGCTGATAGTCCACCGGAGGGTGGGTCGAAGAAGGCCTCTTCTTACTTGCCACGCGAATACACTCGTTCTTCCAAATGGCAATATTGTCTGTATCAAGGACTTAGGCCACAGTAACGGGTATAAAATCATGTGCGAATTTAACCATTTTTTCGTATGAAAAGGTGATTCACTCATAAAAGTAATTACACATCTATTTAGTACGAATATCAAGCTGTTAGAAAAGATTTATTTTATTTTTTTCGATGTACAAAACGGCCGACTACTAATATTTTCTTTTATCTTTTTTTTAGGCGCTCCGCGGCGTGACATTTAGCATCCACAATTGTTTACCTAGAACAAAAAATAAACATTCTCGTCAATCTACATTAGAATACCTGGAGAAGTACGTACGAAATTTAAAAAATATTGTTTTATTCTAAAGTTGTAGGTATTTGAACTTAGGAAATGAATTTTCAGTGAAAAATTTCGTTATAACTGCTCATAAAATGAAAAGTTTTCGATTAATCAAAAATTCCGTACATACTTCTCTGCAAAACGCAATTAGGAACATAACTTTTAAATTTGAAGTAAATCGAGTGAAAATTGTTGAACTTATTTGTCACGCCAATTGGACAAAGCTGTTTCGAGTAGTCGGCCATTTTTACATCGAAAAAAAAATATTTTTTTCTAACAGCTTGATATTCATACTAAATAGATGTGTAATTAATTTTATGAGTGACTCACTTTTTCATACGAAAAAAATTGTTAAATTCGCACACGATTTTATACCCGTTACTGTGGCCTAAGGCCTCAACGATATCGAGATCTTCCGACGAAGTTCAACTAGCAAAGGTTAGGGCGAAGGAGGACTGGGAAGCACGAGGGGGTGGTGGAAGCAAGGAAGAATCTTACAAGCAACAGCACTCAAGTGTCCGCCTTTGATTTTGTTGAAACTCATATATGTCATATAGCATTGAAAACTATTAGGAACGTATTTTCTTCCGGCGGAAAAACTGCTTTAAGGGGGAAAACTACACCTCGAAGAAAGGCGTGTCACCCTTTGATTAATTTTTTTTAATGCATCTATAGTGGATTTTTCATTGCTAGACATTATAAAAAATTAGGTTTTTGTTACATTCAGATCCGTGCACTGCATGTGAATGTAACGGCAAAATCATCCCTTGGCACGCCTGCTTTTCAGGGGTAGTTTTCCGCCCTACAACACTTTTCTCCGCCGATCAAAAAAAAAAAATACGCGTCTAATAGTTTTCAATGCTTTATCACATATATATGAGTTTCAACAAAATCACAACCGGACACTTGACTGATATTCTTCGTTAGAATCGTAAAAAAATGTTAACGCGTTACACCGGGCGCGCGGCCGGAAAAAAGAGAACTTTTCGTGATTTTTTTCTGGGAAAACGTGTGTAGGTTTCCAAATTATCTGTATCTCATTGAAAAACAGGGTTCCAACGAAAAAATTTCAAAATAAAAGTTGAAGTTGATCGGTGCAGCTATTTGTGAGATATCGTGCTCGCTGATCTTAAACAAGTAATTTTGAGAATACCTATAAACACCCACAGCTCCCTCAATGTTGAACGGATCGATTCGAAATTTTGAGAGAATATTTTTGAAACGTTGTATTTCGAGAATCCGTCGAAAATGAAAAATCGATATTTCAAAGAACTTCGACTAGCCCCTAAACAAGAGGTTGAAGATTTACTTGAATTTCGTCCTCGCACCTCGCGTTTCCTCTTTCAAACTTGGCGGCCAAGTCGCGAACTGTTTCCACTAGTGCACAGTTCAGAGGGATATGGAGTGATAGCGGGGGGCAGTAGCTACGGCAAGTGACGAGGGGAGGAAGCGAGTAATGGCTCAGACTCAAGGGTACAGAAAACACCAAGAGAGAGAGAGAGGGAGAGAGAGAGAGAGAGAGAGAGAGAGAGAGAGAGAGAGACTAAGGAAAAGAGAAAAAGAGAGGCAGGAAAAGAGTTTTCTCGACGACGGAGCTTGCACCGGTGCGACTGGAGTAGTGATCCTCAACGGGTGGTTGCTTTCTGGTACCTCACGAATTCCGCAGAAACTCGTCAGAGAAGCGTTTTAACGTCGAGTGTGTCGGAAAAATCTCTCTCTCTCTCTCTCTCTCTGTCTCTCTCTCTCTCTGTCTCTCTCTCTCTCTGTCTCTCTCTCTCTGTCTCTCTCTCTCTCTGTCTCTCTCTCTCTCTGTCTCTCTCTCTCTCTGTCTCTCTCTCTCTCTCTCTCTCTCTCTCTCTCTCTCTCTCTCTCTCTCTTTCTCTCTCTCTCTCTCTCTCTCTCTCTCTCTCTCTCTACACACACACACACACACACACACACACACACACACACACACACACACACACACACACACACACACACACACACACACACACACACACACACACACACACACACACACACACACACACACACACACACACACACACACGCACGCACGCACGCACGCACGCACGCACGCACGCACGCACGCACATATGCGGAATATATAGTTCGCGAGGCATACAAAGGCTCCCTTTGAATGGATGCTGCAAGCTGAAAAGCAAAAAGGCCGATTCATTCATTGTATCGTACATACGCCGAATATCCGTGTACAAGCATATCTCCCTTTCTCTCTCTCTCTCTCTCTCTCTCTCTCTCTCTCTCTCTCTCTCTCTCTCTCTCTCTCTCTCTCTCTCTCTCTCTACCCCCCCTCTCTCTCTACCCCCCCTCTCTCTGCGCCAGATATTTTACAATGGAAAAGCGATCCACACCAATCCTACGACCCCGACCCCAATCACGTTTTTTTCTAATTCGCATACCACCGAAGAACCGCCGCCCATCAATTTTCACACTTCGTTCGCCCGAAAATTCCAAAAATCGTTCTTTTTCATCGAACTTTTCCATACAATCCGCAGAACAATGATGGGATTTCTCTCTGCAAAATTTGATACGTAATTTGCCCAGAGGTGGGTTTTCGTTGAAAAAAAAAAATCCTCCACCACGCGCCGGAAGTTTAGCTGTACCAACGATTTTTCTACTTCGCTGTGATGCGTTTCCATTGATCGGTTGTCCTTTGTGCGCCTGTATATCCGTGCTTTTGTCGAAAGTTCGCGACGCCAGTTTTTAATAAACTTTGACAGGTCGTGGCGCTCTGGTACCCGATGACGTAAGCAATCGAACGTGGTTCAATCTGGAATCAAATATATATGTGACGTTACGAAATCGTAATATTGGGATCTCGTTTCGTATTGCAATTTTCTTCCTCGTGAGGTCGAATCCGTATATATCCGTATGAATGTTCATGTATATATATATATATATACACATGAACATTCATATATATATATATATATATATATATATATATAGCGCTTCCTCGCGAAGCGACAATCGAGTTTTGCCGACGATTCGGTTAATTAATCGAGATTCGATCGTACCCAATCGCGCTCTCAGTCACAAACGAATTTCCGTTCAATCAGAAAACCAAGGGACAATCAAGCGAGTGCACGAGCGGACGGAAACGAAAAAAAAAACCACACGAAGAATTACGCGAAAATGAGAGGTACACAGTGGTGCCGTGAAAGGCGAGGAAAATTGCGTAAATTGCGGGAAATTGTCGCGAAGAGTCACGTCGTAACTATGCTGCGATAAGGTTCAATCGAGCGCACGGAAAATTAGAAAAAAAAATCCCTATTGCCGGAAATTTGTTGATTGTGTGTTATCGTTGCACATGGATTGAGATACTAGTGACATTGATTTCCGATACTCCTTGGTGTGCACTTGCTGGCTTTCGCGATTGTATTCCGTGGCCGAGCGGTCACCCATCCAAGTATTGGCTCAGGCTGACGGAGCTTTACACGGAAGATCGGCGGAGACGCCACAGGCGCATTTATGACGGCTGCTGATATTATTAACTGGCTTTCTGCCCGCGGCTTTGCTCGCGTAGACTCGTGTTGAACGTCCCTTAATGAAATGTGCTCCTGAAATGTTTCTTTCAGGAACACGTAGAATTGTATTGAAGAGCATTTATACGAAGTTGCAAGTAAATCTGACGAGATATTTACTTTACCATGCAAACTTTGCTTCCCTCTTTCTCCCTTACGGATTTAATTTCTGAAACGCTGGATTTTCATTCATTGTGTCTAGAAGCAGTTATACAAAGTCTCAAGCAGATTTCACCGGATTTTTTTTCCGTACAATCTTTGCCACCCCCTTTTGTTTAACGGTAGAAATTCGAAAAACGCTAAAATATGTCATTTATCAAGTGTGTCGAAGAGCATTAATACTAAGTTTCAAGTGAATATTCTGACCAGATTTTTTTATTTTCCATACAAACTTTGCCACCCTCTTTCTCCCCTTAAGAGTTGAATTTCTAAAAACGCTGGAATCCGGGTTTCATTAATTGTGTCAAGAAGCACAAATACCAAACATAAAGTAAATCCGACCAAATTTTTAAAATTTTCCATACAAACTTTGCCACCCCTTTTCTTTACTCAAGCGATGAATTTCGAAAAATCCCTTCTTAAATGGCGCTTATATACTAAAATCAACGTTCCCTCGGATTGTCACGTTTCTACATTTAGCGATTTTGGTTGGGCGATGATGAATCAATCGGTCAGTCGGTCACGACTTTGCCTTTATTTATATATAAAAAGGCAAAGTAATATATATATTACAAGGATTTTTTTCTATAGAAGGTTTAACGCCCTTTTCCATCCCTTAAATTATATTGTTTCGAAAAATGCTCAAACACGTGTTGAATTATTTTCCTCAAAGATTATTTATGCCGAGTTTCACGTCAATTGGCCCAATAGAATTATTACTTGCATATAAAACTTTAACAACCTATTTTACCCTTTTAGGGGTTGAATATCACAAATTCGTTTCTTAGTGGGTGTTACCCCATAAAAGTAAACTACTGTCCAAATGTTACGTTTCTATCTTCCGTGGTTTGGGCTGTGCGTTGATCTGTCAGTCAGTCAGGACATGTCCGCTTATGAATATAGATAATATGACAGAATTTTTCGTTGCGATCTTTACTTTACTCGTTATGGCGTCGTTGATTAAATTGGGGCGGAAAGAAAAGGAAGAAACAGGATTTCGATGACTATGTGAAATTAGGGAACTGAGTTTATTTTGATTTTATCCGCTATTTATTCGGCCCAAGTGCAAATTAAAAAAAAATATATAAAAGTTATCTCGATTTTACCCTTTTGCTCCTGGACAACCGTGAGCAGAAAAGTTGTGACGTTCCGCCGAGGGTTTTTTTTCCCTCGTATTTTCGCTATTTCCGGCGCGATTTTTTTTTGTCAGTTCCAATGTCGGCTGTCCCGACAACTCTTTTCTCCCCATGTATACCGGGTGTCCCATTTTAATATTACGCCTGATTTATCTCGAAAAATACTGGTCCGATCACGTATTGAGTATAATAAAACTTTCAGGGTTCAAAGGGGAACGTGGAAAAAAAAAATTTTGGTCCAAAATTCAAAGTGGCGACGTGATGGCCGACATTTTTTTTTAACGGGATCATGAATTTTTTCTTCCACAAAAAAAATTTTCAGGCTAAAACTAACAACTTCTGTAGGAAATTTTTTTTGATAACGTTCATAGTTTTTACCCCAAATATCTCCGTTGACGAAACAAATATCAGGAGGTAATTTGATTGATTTCGAAGGGCTGATACAGTGGGGAAAAATTCATTTTTGTCAAGGTCATCGATTTTACGTTTTCAAGGTCATCAATGGTTTTTCAAATGGGAACATGCTTTTTTTATTAAGACGTTGTAGCTAATATTCAGACGAATACAACGACCTATGATATCATGACCTTGAAATGATTTTTCACCAAAATAGACGCGGAAAACGGGACATTTTTTTAAGGCGTTACCCGCACTCGTAGCGCAAAAAAAGGCCTTTTTCATGAATTTTTTTAAAGAAAACTACAAAACTTTTTTAATCGATCAATATACCATCTTAAAGAACACATCTTGAAGAACTTTCAGTAATTTTTTTATTGAAAAATATTACATTGTTTAGTGGCAAATGGCCGTCAATGAAATAATGTTTTTATATACACGGTTTGCGGTGACCAACATTGCGGCGAAGTGGATCATCTGAAAAAAAATGCGGATGGATTTAGTCAAATATAAGTATAAACTAGTCTTTAATCGAAGGATTTTAAAAAATATTCATTTTTCACAAAATGGCGGACAGTCAAAGTTAATGGTTCGATTTTAATGAAAAAAAAACGGCCGTTTTTTGGCTATAAAACGGCCATTTTTTGTCGAAAAAAAAAATTCGAACGATTAAAGACTACATTTTTATGTATTAAATAAGCCTGCAAAATTTCAAGAAGTTCGGTTCATTAGTGTTCGAGTAACCTTGGTCACCGACTTCAGAAATGCCATTTTGAGAAAAACGCGTTTAAAGTTTCAATTTCAGTTTACACGAAGAAAATATTTTTTTTTTGTAAACTTACATAGAGTCATCTATTCCGGGCATAAAAAAAACTGCACTTCAAATTGCACTTCAAAAAATGCAATAAAAAAAAATCGATTTTTTCAAAATCGCAAGTGGGGTTAACCCCTTAATCACTCTAAAGGCAACGGAGATATGTTGAGTAGTCACGTTAAAAATGGTCCACCCTGTATATAGGTATATATATCCACGTGGAAATCGTATATTTCCGTCTTCTTTAACTTTCTGTCATCATTCTCGAGTCTGCGCAATCGCGAATACTTCCTCTCCGATATTTTCCTCCAATGCTACAACTGTTCCTGTCTTTCCGCTTATCACCTGGGGACACCGGTGAAACGTGGAGAAAAAAAGGCGAGCTGTCGATATTGCTCGAGGTCGTATAAAATTTACCAAGTTAAAAAACATCCCGTGAGTATACTGAATACAAAACCCACCCGACATTTTTCCAAATTTTCACCGGCTCTGGAGAATTACGCGAGAAGCGCGTGTGCTTGTTTTTCTTTTTCGTTTTTAGGGGCGGCGGGGGGGGGGGGGTATTACACGTGTATCCTAAGGGCGTAAAGATTTGGGAAGAATGGTGTCCTCGTGATTTATGCGTATGCAGATTACGTGCGGGTACACGATGGTCATGGGTTTTTAAAAAGGGGTACACTGGCTACGCTTTCGATCGCTGTGTTCCGTTCCGATAAATCGTCGCTGCGGGCATGCACACGAATAATCCCCGTGGGCCTATAGCATGCCCGCGACACCCACCGAGAGCGTTCACCGAATGATTTACATGTATGTACGTAATTGATAGGGCCGGAGCGTTTAGGGGTGTACGCGGTGCAGAATCAAATCGCTCAGTCAAAACGGAGAACGTTCCTTAACCCTTTGAAGCATAGTGACATACTGATATGTCACCTACTTCCACTCTGTTTTTTTTGGATACAACATTTTTTTAGCGCATAACGACGACTGTAAATGTATATTTAGGATGTTAGGAGATCATTTGTTACTACAATGTCACTATTAAGGGCTTATGTTGCACTTTGTGGATGTTGATCATCACTACAGTACAAAAAAAACACGTTTTTTAGACAATAAATGTAATTGTGCCTAATCGAGCGGGTAAACCATACACAAAAAATGAATTCAGAGACGTTTTTTGGGTCGCTGATTACGAACTCGAGCTCAAAATCCAGAAATTCAAAATGGCGAATCCAATATGGCGGACCAAAACCGGAGATTTTACTGGAATTACTAAAACATCGGAGTTGCTCAATATGTTGATTCTGTTATACTGAATTTCTAATAGAATTACGCTTTTAGCATTAGCCAGAGCTAACAGCGAGGACTAGCGAGTTTCTAGCTCCATATTTTTTTATTTTTTGCTTTTTTATTTTATAAATTTTTTATATTATATATTATTATAATATATTATAAAAATATATTTCTATTTTAATTATAACATATAAATCATTTTATATATTATTATAACCCAAACAAACATTTGTTGTATTTGTGGTCCGCCATATTGGATCTGCCATCTTGAATTTTCAAATTTTGAGTGCAGATTTGTAATCAGCGACGCCGAAAACCCTCGAGTACCAACTTTCGCTTTCATCAAACGATTTTTGCATTTACGGTCCGCCATATTGGATCCGCCATCTTGAATTTTCAAATTTTGAGTATAGATTTGTAATCAGCGACCCCGAAAACCTCTGAGTACAAAGTTTTGAGCTGATTGCACGTAAGGAAAAATGTATGCTTCAAAGGGTTAAGGGAGACTACCAGTCTAGGGCCCGGAAAGAAGGTGAATTTCAAATTTTTTTATAGATACCCGGCTGATGGAATGAAAATTCCGTTCCGAGGGTTTTTTTCTACATATTTTGAGGTATCTTTGCAATTTTTTTACAAGATTTTGTAACAAAACGGCGGCGCTGAAACTGGATGAAGCGAGTCACCTTTTTTCGATAGAGTCCTGCGGCCGGCAATATTACATCGCTTATTCTTCACCGATTTGCGTGACATTTTTTTTGGACCCTCATTACAACATCTGACATCGAACTACCTAGGGAACTTTGAATACGTTGAAAACGTTTCCCGAAAAAAAATATTTTCAGCATTGTTTTTTAACGAAATCATTTTTTTTCCAAACATGCACAATTTTATCGAAAGTCGATATTTTTTGGTAAATATTCGAAAGCCTCGGAACTCCTGCTAGAATCAGGATATTTTTTTATTGAATGGTTTGGATTGTTTGGGTTTGCTTGGGTTTGCTTGGGTTCTTTATTAATCTGATTCTAGCAGGAGCACCACTTCCGAACATTTACTATTTTTTTATTTCCTTATCTACCTCGAAGGCAAATCTTATCTAAAACTGCAATTATTTGGAATTATCGCTCCAAGTGAAAAATTGGAGAAGAACTCTAGCCAGCTGTAGGATACAGATGATTCGCCTCATTCAGCTTTAGCACCGCCATTTTGTGGTAAAATCTTGTGAAAAAAAATTTGTAAAGATACTAGAAGACATGGAAAAAAAAGGCCACTAAATGGAATTTTCATTCTGGGGATCCATAAAAAATTGTCCAAATTCACCTTTTTCCGGGCTCTAGACTGGTAGTTTCCCATGGCATTGAAGTTTGCATCGTTGGGAAGCGACCAGAATATTTTTCTTCGTATTGCCAATTTTTTTTTACACATTTAGGCTACCAAATTTTCTGAAATATTTTTGAAGATGCTTACTGTGGATCCATAACCTGAACCTGCAAAATAAGAGTATAGATAGTGATAAAAATAAAGAAAAGAAAAAAAATAACAAGGATTTTCGTTGCATTCCAACCGTGCTCAATCAATGCTGAATTTCGAACGTGCGTTGTTGCGCTAAACTAAGCTCTTCGTCCTCCCAATTCCGGGGCCACGATATTAATTCATGGAAAATAAATCTTCACTCGACATTTATTGATTCGAGAATTTTCGACGTGGGCCCGAAACCGGGAGCCTTGATCGAAGAACCAAATGCCGAGAATACGAATCTGGAACGTCACGAGTAAAATATCAACTTTCGAAAAGCTTCGTGTTCGCTTGGAGATCGCGCGACCGGTTGGAGAGTCGTCTCGCTTCCGGCGAGGTCCAATCCTCGTACAGTGGACAGCATCCGTCAAATTTTCCCGGCAAAATTGCTTCAGACATAAACTTGCCCGGAAATAATTTCATCGAAAAATTCCCACTGAAATTATTTACGAGGAATATTTCCTCTTCCGTCAGTCCCTAATCAATTTCAAAAATAAAATTTATAAACATACAACATTTTTCAATGCAATTTCAACTGAGTAAGATTTGAACTAAAGGTAAGATGACAGAGAATGGAGCTTGCCTATCTCCAAAGCCGAAAAAATGAACTAATTGTAGATAGCGAAAAAATTCTCAGCGTCTTCTTTTCAAATAGTACTGACGATCATTTGAAAAGTACTGCAAATATTGTGATGTCACATTCTTGGCCATATTTTGACTTCAACATTATTATTGTCCAGAGCCCATATTTAAAATTGTATTATCAATTATCGTCACCATATATTTATCAATTATACTGATACCGGTTATTACTAATTCTTATTAAATCTCTTGTTCAATTATTATTACTGTTGTTATGTACGTACGAGAACTCGTGAATATTATTAATAATAACTGATTGACCGAAGTCCACTAATTAAATCTGCAACGTATTTAAAATACATTGATTTTTCAATGCAGAGAATTTTATTCGAGCAATATTTGTTCGCTGGTAATTCAACTTGGTGATATTCATTTATCGAGACTTGTACCACCATATATATTTTTCCAGGAAAATCATTCCGGAAAATTCCGAGTAATAATTGATTGGCCAAAGCCTTTTAATCAAATTTCTATATCGTGGAAAAATATATTGTTCTTCCATTCCCGGAAAATTTACGCGCGGGCAGTTTTACTCGGAAATTTATTTGCCGAGATATTTTCCGTGCTTTTTGTTTCGAGGAATTCAAAGCGGGGAATAGGTCATTGAGGATCGCAGTATTACCGGAGATGAGAACGAATCGTCAACGCAATCTCATCCACGAGATAAAAAAATGCCATCGAGATGTATATTTTTATACATTCTTGAAATGTTTTTTAAGAACATGAACCTAAATTTTGAAAAAAAACTCGAGATTTGAATGTTGGAACGTGTTTGAAAAAAAATGATCGATTTTTAGCATTTTTTCCCGGCATGATGCAATAATAAATATGTTTTAAACAATCTAATCTTTCCAACTTTAGGTTCATGTTTTGATAAATTATATTATGTGAACGTGTTTCAAATTTGAAGATGATCCATCAATTAGTTTTTGAGTTATGATTCCCGCAAATTGAAAAACATGTGTCGAGAAAAACGCGATTGAAAGTTTTAGTATATCTAAATCGTTGCGCTATCTGTTCTCACTAAATCGTCTGTCACTTGGTCACTTTTCAATATTTTGACCTGCATTTTTTTGACATATTCTCGGATATGTACACTGAAAAAAAAAAAATAAATAAAATCAAATGTTTTTACCCGTCACTGTGGTTGGGAGTCGAGCGGAGAGTCTTCGTCATTTATATACATACCGTTAGAAGGAATCCGAATATCGTTTTGAAATTTTCAGGGTGTCTTCTTAAGATATTTTGCTAACGATTTATGAAATTAAAAAAAAATTGTTTTTTTGAAGCATTTAAAGTGGTTGTCCGCCTTAAGTGGCCTTTATTCTACATATCGTCAAGTATCTTCACAATTTTTTTCACAAGAATTCGTAACAAAACGTCGGCGCTGAGGCTGGATCAAGTGAGTCACCTTTTTCTGGTACTGTCTTGCAGGCATTATTACATTACCAATTCTTCGCCGATTTACCTGATTTTTTTTTTAATCCTCATTGAAACATTTGATATCGAAGTACCTAAGGAATTTTGAATAAGTTGAAAACTTTTTCCGAAAAAAAATGTTTTCGGCGATGTTTTCTACCGAAATTAATTTTCTTTTTCGAACATGCACCATTTTATCAAAAATCGATATTTTTTATTTCCTCATGTGCTTCGAAGGCGAATCTTATTTAGAACTGCAATGATTTCAAATTTCCGCTCCAGGTGAAAAATTGGAGAACTCTTACCGCGCGTAGGACACACATGACTCGCTTCATCCAGCTTCATGCCGCTATTTTGTTGCAAACCTTGAAAAATGATTCGTAAGATACTCGCAGATGTGAAATACAAAGTCCACTAACAAGGGCAGGTTGCGAGGTCGATCTCTCCGATTTCGATGAAATTTGGCATGCTTTTAGAATGGGTAAAAATAGGCGACACGTATTTTTTTATATCAGCGGAACCCGATTTTGAAGGGTTGAAACGCACCCCCGAAAATTGGGGTGTTTTTCGTTTTTCGTCGATAACGTTTTAACGATACGAGATACAAAAAAATTTCAAATTGCAACAATGCTTATTTTTTCGTGTACTATACCTTGGAGATGAGAACGATAACGTTATCGAAGAAAAACGGAAAACACCCCTATTTTCGAAACCGCGTTTCACCCCTTGAAAATAGGGTTCCGCAGATATAAAAAAAATACGTGTCGCCTATTTTTACCCATTCTACAAGCATGCCAAATTTCATCTAAATCGGAGAGATCGACCTCGCAACCTTTTCTTGTCAACGAAATTTTCATACTATCATCTGTGGAACCATAAAAAATTGTCGGAATTCACCTTTTGTTCCGAGCTCTAGACGGGTCGTCTCCCTCAATCTGCCACAGGCGTTTTTTTGCTTTTGCACTGATGTGACGTTAGATTTCATTCGCTTTTTTCCACCTGCCAACCCAGATCTCGACCACGAATTTGAGAAGCATTTCTCCGACCGTTAATGTGGCTAACGAGAAAGATGCCAATCATTCGTGTCGACTCGAAAAAAAAACAGTGCTCCAATTCACAGTCCAAGAATATCCCCGACACTCGGTCGTCTTTCTCTTACCCAACCTGATTTTCCCTCTGGTCGAATTCGGCACCCGCCATTTGAATATCCCACTTGCAATTTTGCAAATTCGCAAACACCTCTTATCACCGACCAAAACAATTTTATCGACGATTCCAGCGCTTTTGCAATACGCCGAAAAAAAATGCATAATAATTTTCACATACCTGCTCTCGCGACACGTCTATACCAATATTATTTTCTCGCTATTACGAATTCGAGCAGGTGTTATCCCTTCGTGTACCCGGGCTAATTAGCGAGTGTAACTAACGTTAAATGGACTACCGAAGGGGTCTGAGGTCGAAGTGGCGAGTGCTCTGACCGATCGGAAACGATTTGCTGTACGGAAATCAGGGGATAACTTTACTATCCATATACGATATACATATATATATATATATATATATATATATATATATATATATATATATATATATATATATATATAGGCATATACACACACACACACATACACATATATCTACAAGAACCCAGATACCGTATTCACTCGCATAATCTCTTCGACTCGAGAAACGTGATGTACACTGACGTTGCAAAACTCCTATCGTGCACTCTCAATCTCACCACACTGGACATTGCTGCATTTACCCCTTAGTCGTCGATGGCAAACATTCGGCGTTCTCCCTCGGGATCGATTGCTGTTCCGTTAAACCGGAAATCCATATGAATGTGTGTGTGTGTGTGTGTGTATGTACACGCGCGCACACATACACACACATCCAAATATATATATATATATATATATATATATATATATACAGTGGCTATATGTGTGCACCAAACATCAATGCTCGCTCAATTCCTCTTCGTCTTCCCTAGTCTCAGCCAGATCTCTCGCCATCGTCCGTTCATGTTCCCACATAAGTACCTACTTCAGACAATATCTGTATATATATATATATATATATGTGTGTGTGTGTGTGTGTGTGTGTGTGTGTGTGTGTGTGTGTGTGTGTGTGTGTGTGTGTGTGTGTGTGTGTGTGTGTGTGTGTGTGCACAGTACCGATCAAAAGTTTTCGACCACTTTGGACAATTTCAAAATTATATTAGAATAATATAATTCATTTTCTAGATCTATATAGTATGTTCGTAAAATGAGAAACAAAATGAATTATATTATTCCAATGAAAATTTGCATTAATCCAAAGTGATAGAAAACTTTTGACCGGTACTGTGTGTATGTGTATATATATATATATATACAGTCGAACCTCGATATAACGAAGATTTGGCCATTCCCTTTCGTTAGACAGCCGACACCTTGATACAACGACATAATAATATACATTATGCTCTAATTGCTAATTGCTTGTGAAAAGTGCTCTAATTGAAACCATTCTTTCTTTAAAAAATATCCCTATATCTATAATACATATGTTTTTTTAAAGAACATTTCAAGGGGTTAGGCTATTCCAGAGGCCGAAAAATAGGCTTTTTCGGGATTTTTTTTCAGAAAAACTACAGAATAAATCGAGAGTACATAAAAGGGTATTTATCATACATATCAGTGACTGTATGTAATAATTTTTTTTGGAGCGATTAGATTGAAAATGGTGGCTCCGCAGCGTTTATCGCAAAACTGCATTTTTTAACCTGGTCGGAAACATAACTCAGATAATATTCAACCGATTCACTTGAAATGTTGGATATATCTTGAAAAATACATTGCCTATGGAAGTACGGAGGATTTTTTTTTATATTGCATAGTTCATTTGTTATTAACAATTATCTGACGGTTTTAGGCGAATTTTTCACTTTCCAAAAATTTGCCTAAGAAATCGTCAGATAATTGTTAATAACAAATGAACTATGCAATATAAAAAAAATCCTACGTAGTTCCATAGACGATGTATTTTTCAAGCTACTTTCAACATTTCACGTGAATCGGTTGAAAATTGTCTGAGTTATGTTTCCGGCCAACTTAAAAAATGCAGTTTTGAGATAAACGCTGCACAGCCGCCATTTTGAAATGAATCGCTTCAACAAAATTATTGTATACAGTCACTGATATGTATAATAAACACTTTTTTTTTGTAAATTCGATTTATTATTATTCGAAAAATCCTCAAAAAGCCTATTTTTTCGGCCCCTTGAGTGGCCTAAGGCATTAAGGAACATAATATCGATATAATGAACTTCCTTAGAGATTCGTTATATCGAGGTTCGACTCTATATATATATATATATATATATATATATATATATATATATATATATATATATATACGTTTGTTAAATGGCATACGATCAAGACGGCATGTGTGTTGTGTTAAGTGTACACGCAAATATGTGTACCCGATTGCCGCTTGCACACCGTTTGATCGTTATTTCGGATCGTGTATGCTTGCGTAACGGCGATCTCGTTGCTACCCCGGCACGTATCTAAATGTATGTTTGTGTGTATGTGTGTGCGTATGTATGAATCGAACGAACGCGATCAACAATCGCAGCATTCGTCTCCCGTACACCTCGAGCACGAATGCACGACTTTATAATTGTATAATCGACGGATAACAAAACGTTTCGCGCGGGTGTACGGCAACTCGCATATTATTCGCAATTTATATGCGCAAACGAAATCGCTTTCGTACGCGCACGATTTTATTATTTTCTGAAACTGCACGCGGTGGCAGAAATTGTTAGGTTGACGGTGTCCGCTTTGGTGTGGTGGAAGGAGGAAAAAAAACGGCATTCACTTTTATCGAGATAATGGAACGATTGTATGGATGAAAAAGTAATTTTACGAATGGAGGTATTTTTTTTCCGCGATCGACGGCGATACTTAACGTGCTTATTTATTAATCTGGTTTATGATCAAAAACTGAGCGAGCACGGTGGTGGGACGAAGGAACATCGGATAATAACAGCGCGTTAACGAGATTTCAAAGTTATTCGACATTAGCCAGTCTATACAGATGCTAGTAGTACACGTACCAAACGCATTAATACGATTATACCCACCGGAGGACATGGGTGTATATATGCATTTGTGTGTATGTTGGAGGATCGATTATCGCTTCTCTCTGTCAAGATCACGCCTCGAATGACCAGCTCTCGAAAGCAGTTGATGCCCATGGGCTTGCTAATACTACACGTCGATTGACAATCGCCCCTGTACGTGATTCATTGAATACGAATTAATGAGACAAACACGGCGAGTGGGAAACACTGGAGATGGGCGGGGATAGGGTGTGGGAAGAGGGAGAGAAGGTCGAGAATAAAAGTAAGTTCCAAAAATCAAACTGACAGCATCCTAGAGGGATTGATATTCGGTGTCTTCAGTCGGGGAAAACTAGAAAACGGTGGTGGTTTCGAATAGCGATTTTTTTAAACATTTGGGCTCGCACGGGCTTAAGGGGTTACCTCCACTTGCGATTTTGAAAAAATCGATTTTTTTTTATTGCATTTTTTTGAAGTGCAATTTGAAATGCAGTTTTTTTTTATGCCCGGAATAGATGACTCTATGTAAGTTTACAAAAAAAAAAATATTTTCTTCGTGTAAACTGAAATTGAAACTTTAAACGCGTTTTTCTCAAAATGGCATTTCTGAAGTCGGTGACCAAGATTACTCGAACACTAATGAACCGATCTTCTTGAAATTTTGCAGGCTTATTTAATACATAAAAATGTAGTCTTTAATCGTTCGATTTTTTTTTTCGAAAAAAAATGGCCGTTTTATAGCCAAAAAACGGCCGTTTTTTCGTTAAAATCGAACCATTAACTTTGACTGTCCGCCATTTTGTGAAAAATGAATATTTTTTAAAATCCTTCGATTAAAGACTAGTTTATACTTATATTTGACTAAATCCATCCGCATTTTTTTTTCAGATGATCCACTTCGCCGCAATGTTGGTCACCTCAAACCGTGTATATAAAAACATTATTTCATTGACGGCCATTTGCCACTAGACAATGTAATATTTTTCAATAAAAAATTACTGAAAGTTCTTCAAGATGTGCTCTTTAAGATGGTATATTGAACGATTAAAAAAGTTTTGTAGTTTTCTTTAAAAAAATTCATGAAAAAGGCCTTTTTTCCGCTACAAGTGGGGGTAACGCCTTAACCCTAGGATGATGCTCATGGGTCTCACAGACCCGATCAAAAATTGGAAAACTCACGTTTTTTCTCTTTTGCAAAAAACTTTTTATCTGCTGAAACAGCTTTTTTCGACAATATATTGGCCGAACGTAGAATTTCTCATCACAGGCGCTTTCCTAGGTCTGCTTTTTCATTACAAAAAAGTCATCTGAATCGATGTAATTTCAAGGAAACTACAGCATTCGAAAGTCGGCCGGGTCTCACAGACTCAGTATGTATAATTAAGTAGCGAAAAATATGAGTGTCATTCTAGGGTTAAGGGAGAATACCAGTGTTGAGATGGTAAAATTCCATTTTGAGATCGTAAATTGGAGGACAGAGCAAGAGCCGGCAGCAGGACACTATCAGACAACTTCATCCAGCTTCAGCGTGGGCGTTTTGTTGAAAAATCTTGTGAAAAAAATTGTAAAGATACTTGAAGATATGTAGAACAAATGCCACCAAGCGGAATTTTCATTCCGTCAACTGGGTATCCATAGAAAATGATCTAAATTTACCTTTTTTCCAGGCTTTGGACTCCAGTAGTCTCCCTTGAGGTAGTACATGCAAGACCGTCCCATTTAAAAGCAAACATACGTTCAGGTTTTTAAATGAGCAATAATGTTGAAGAAGTAATGAATTTACCTATATCCAAACTACATACGTAGATTATCTTACTATTTGAAAGATGAAAAATGACATAGTCAATTAAATGAAAATAATTTTCAGTTCTTGTCTGTGGTAGCAATTTTTTTACTGCGCTTGCCCGGGACGTATGCCACCTTAAAAAGTTTGTGTATACGCATGCTTGGATACTAACCTCCGACTTTACGGTCTGTACATGTATGGCAACATCGCTGGCGAGCACGATCAATCCCTTACTCTAACCATACTAATTACCGTTGTTGACAGTTTATGCTGGTGCAGTGTACAAATCAAAGATTTAATAAAATGGAAAATTGGCTACTCTACAAAGGACGATTTACAAGACTAAAGTTTAAAAAGCAGTCCATAGCACGCGCATCGTTCGCAGCGTTGCCAAGTCGTCCGGATCAACTTATTCGGCTGATGACGTTTTATCGCGTATTTCATACTTTCGGCACTCATAAATTGAAAAGTTTACGGTTAAAAGTGATCACTTTTTTTATAACCACCGTAAAACACCCATCTACCATTCCACCGTTTTTTTATGAGCTTCTGTCACGTAATTTTTTCGTTATCAACAGAAATATAATGTTCTTCGGGACTTGTCCTATGCAACGCGAGTTAGAAATGCCAATTTTAAGAGCGAATATCTCGTAAACGTGATGGTCAAAATATTTCCAATTTTACAAACACATGCAGTATACCTTGGACAACATTAGTATTCGATTACAAAATCTTCTGTCCCATACAATTTTTTTCATGTACTGGATTAAGGGCATACACCACTGTAAACGTCTAAAATTAAGTGATTGTTCGCGATTTTTTTCGGTGGAAGGACAAGCAAGAGGATAATAATATTCGAGGATGTTATTGGTCATATCTTCACGTGAAAAAAAAAATCATTTTACGAAATTATACAAAATGGTGACGCTAGAGCCATTCTCGCGAGGCATGCTGAATTTGAGACGCGCTGCGACACGCAAATTTGAATTTGAAGAAAAAAAATCTATCAATTTACATGAGTAGCTAGAGAAATACGTAGGGGATTTTGAAAATATGAATTTTTGTGCAATTGGCAAGCATTTAAGGATATATTGCCCGTACATTCCCTACCAATAGTGAGTTTCGGCAAGAATTTTGAGTACTTTGCGATGAGATTAAATTTTTTTTAATCAACCACTTTGAAGATGCTAAGAACATTAATTTCCGGTAATAATAATGCAAAAAAGTTGTAAGTAAGTTGTTGAAAAAAAAATTGTTCAACAAATGTCCGGTGAATTATTTTTTTTATATTATAAAATGAATTCGTAGATTTTTCCAAATAGCTTTGAATTTTTTAAGCATTTTCTTTCTATTTTCATTTTTATTTTTTCAATTGAAAAAAATGGATAAAGATTCACAAATTTTCAATATATTTTCGGAGTTCGATATCAAATCTAAAAAATATCCGGAGTATTGAACGAACAGTGTCATAGGTACTCTGAAATTTTCCAAAAACGGGTTTTCCGAAACAGAGAGAAAATTCTTTAAAAAATTATATGTATTCAGAAAAAAATAATAATTTATTTAGTGTCACATAAAATCAAGTTTACCGGAGATTTTTTGAACAAATTTTTGTTTACACAATTTATTTATACATGTTGGGCATTCTTATTATTCAAAACCAATGTTCTTAGCATCTCCAATACGGTTGATTTTTTTTCAGATTTTAATGTTATCGCAAAGTACTCAAAATTCTCACCGAAACTCACTTTTGGTAGGGAATGTACGGGCAATACATCCTTAAAGTAAAAACTCAATTTGCCACCGAAAAAACAAGAACAATCATTTGTTAATAACTAATGTTCTAATAAACTCATGGGAAATCCCATACGTATTCCACTTCGGAATGTTATTTTAAAAGCGTGCTAAAAATTTGAAGTGAGAAGAATGAAAATTGTTGGAGTTGTGTGCGTGCCGTTTTGAAAAATTGTGTTCCGAGGAAAACTGTCGACGTCTTGCACACGGACCTGCGGACCTTTGTTTTACAGGTACCAAACTTTTCCCCCTTATTCTAGATCGTTCAAAGCATCTCTTAAGCCAATTTAAAAAAATCAATTTTGTGACAATTCTACAGTGGTGTAATATGCCCTTAAGGCACTGGTAAAAAAAAAAGACTGCATGTGAACTCGAATGAACTTTGTTCATATTGTCAGCAAACTGGCTCTTTGTTAATATAATGTTTGTTAGCATTAACCGATCAACCGACTGATCAGGGGCGTTGATCCGGGCCAACACTTGGATGGATGACAGCGGAGCCGCGCACCCGGTTGGGCACCGATTACTGACTAGGCAGAAATTGTACTGATTTTTCGAGTGGCACTCTGCGGGGATCTCTTAGTAACACCAAATATTGAAGTAACAAGTGTGTGGTAAAAGCGAAACGGATATGATCGTAAAAGCCCTTGAGGGGCTACACAAGTGAAAAAAACAAGTCCCTCAGAAGGCTTCACGAACATTGTAATTGAAAAAAAAAAAACATTCATCAGTATTCAGCCGTCCGACCGTTGCCATTGGAATAACATTGATTGATGATCGAAACTCACAGTTTTGCTACACCCATGATAAACGAGCTCGCAGCCTGGATCGAGAGCAAATTTAATTTCCATACCACGCATTGAAACATGCACATATTTCCCGTGGCTAATTAAGTTTCCGTTTGACACGCATGTATCAAACGTCAAATCTGCGCTGCCATCATACATCACAAAAAAAACACTCCGGGAATATAAAAACATCAGTGAAATAATTCAAATGATTACGAAACTAATTTAAACTGCGTTGATCAAAAAATGTACCAATATCCTCAGGTAGTTCACCTAGAAAGAAATCGGATCAATATTACACTCCTTTTGGAAGAATTTATCCGTCTCCCAATGGTTTTGTAGACACGAGTATAGCTACGTGTCGGTGGTAATCAGCTTCCCGTATAGGACAGACCTTTTTTTCCATCTAGTCTAGTATCGCAGCTCTCGGCTTATTCGAATCGTATGAGAGCAAACGCGAGCACGTTGGGCACGATGCAATATCGCGATCCGAATCAAGCTGTCGGAGATGCCGGATACGCCAGCTAGGCCCATCGATATCTATATACATATATATGTGTTCATACAGGTATACAGTAGAGGGAAAAGGGTAGTTCGAGTGTCGGGGAGGGTGGTAGCTTGGAAGCTCGCCAGGCAACCCAACCCATACGTGATCCGAGTCTCACAACCACATGTACATAACGACGTCTACACTGACTGCACATACCGGTACATATCCAGCCATGGTACATATGCACAAAGCCATGCGCTAATATTCCGCAAATATGTTTAAATAAATACAAATACACATACCTACATACACATCTAGATACTCGTGCAATGTGAATCTACTTTCTGGCTTTCCGATAACGTACACCATTTTTTAGAACCATGAACATCTTGGTATCCCACAAGGAAGATCTTCTTTCCCTCTGCCGCGTCGCATTTTCATGTCAGGCGTCAAAATTTAAACCCGCATTGGACAACTCCAACGCGGTTCTAAAAAGCCCTTTATCTAAGTTCACTAAATCCGGTGACCCTTCATTGAAGTTATTTATGTGCATGGAAAAGTCTAATTATGATGTACCAAGTCATCAGGTATCTGTGGAAGTCATCTCCAGTAACCTCAATCTACCCTCTATCTCTCCAATAACGTACCCAATTTTTGAGAACTGCGAACATTTTGAGGTTCTATGAAGAAGACCTTCTTTGCTCTCTGCTTCGTCATATTTTTATGTCAAGCGTTAAAAGTTAAACCGACATTGAGGAGCTCTCAAAAGCCTGTAATCCAAATTCAATAATCCTTCATTGAGGCTATTTGCGTACGTGGAACATTCCAATTAGTGTCTAGATCGCCTTGCCATCATGTTAATTGATCTCGTCGGATTACGTTGGCGGAGTGCTGCAACGATTCTGGGGCAACATCCCTTGTCGTGATTCGATAGTTATTCTTAGACGAGAATAAAATAGGAAGAGGCTAAAACCGAGTTATATGTGCTATCTGCGAAGGGCTTCAACTCGTCTGAAAGAGAACCCAATGGCAAGAATACTGCGATAAATCGGGAAATAAAGTTCATCAGGGCAGCCCTCTATAAATATACTCCATATCGCCGACGGTAAATTGAATGAGACGAAGATTCCGGAAATTATCAATAACCGCATTGATTCGCTCCCCATGGCAGGAATGAGCGCAGGCTAGATGGCAACAAGAATTTAAATGTTTTTCGATATGAAATGTGAATGCATGTGTACACTCGTGAGGTATACGAGTGCAGGAATATATAGTCACATAGCTCGTGGTCAGGTTCTCACACCAGGTGGAACAACATTTTGGTAACGCAGACGTAATTCTATAGGTCGTTGTTGGATCGCATTGCTGCGTTCTTCTTTGCCCGTGCACACGAGCGATCCAACCCACAGTGTTCATACACATCCGTATGTGTACCGGCGTTTCTCGCGTTCCTTAACGATCGCTAATGGGACGGAATGGAATGTGTCTCAATGGCTGGCGAACACTACATTGGTTTCTCGAGGCTCGGGCGCTTGTAGTGAGATCTGTAGGTGTATGACACATGTGTACAGCGTGCACGTATAAATCTATCCTAGTACCGGATCGTCGTGGTTGCTCGGAGCTCGTATGGCACATCATGGTACCGCATATAAACCAAGTTAGGCTTCGGGTCGTTATATCGTGCGTAGCTGCCCGTACCATGTGAGCTGCTGATTTTATAGGAATTTCAGTACGTCTGCACACATACACACATGCACGAAGATCCGTATTTACGGTGGCCAATTTTCATTGGCGATTCTCTACACTTGACTTGAATCCATCCGTGCTTAATCTGCAGCCCCACGATAAACTTTAGTCCCGATTTCAACGACATCCCAGTAGTTTGCGTAAAACGACCCCACGTTCGACTCTGGTACAGGAGATATTGTTCTTGGCAAAATTGTCATGGCTTATTGAGGAACAATGAAAGATTCATGGCAACTTTTGCTAGCAAGTTCTAGAGCAGACGTTTTCGTTCTCAGGCGGTTTACTTGCAGTCGAAATGCTAATCACATAAAAAATGATTCTCCTGGAATATCTGTAGGCACCCCCTGCAGCGCCTTTGGGCTGGGCCCGGATGGGTTTATGTGTTTTCATATGATTCGAGCAGGTTTCAATGAAATCTCACATGGGATGAAATCAAGACTACACTTGGAAATATTTACTTCATTCCCCTTTTATTTAGATATTTATGGAGAAAGGTGATCCCTTTAGTATCCAATTGTCTCCTTACTCAACACTGAGTCACCGCGAGTGGACCTAAAACCATCATAAATGTAAGCGCATTTATATTGAGGCTATTTCAAGAATCGTCCTGTCCTTCAAATCAAAGATTTGTTGGAAAGTATACTAAGGATCGTTCTCGAAACAGATGTGCTGATAGCCAACAGTGCACAGGTATAGAGGGCTTAAAATATCCTTAGCCCGGTTCGTTATAACAAACTTCAGAACTGCCGAAAGTTTCAATGCAAATGGCCTTCGATGTACACAGATTAGTGTACGGTTTGGGATTCGTGCCTATGTGTGCCTCGCCATAAATCGACAACTGCCTGTCGATAATCAAGAATGGAACTGCAGGAGCACCCACCCACGTGCTCAAGTCGGAACTCCGGCGCGGAGTAATCGCGAGCCGGTCGTCGCGAACCGATAACGAGTGGCGCACGAAAGGGGAGAGCGCGGGGCTGGTAGTTGCAGCCACGATTGGAAAAGTCCGAGGACGAAGTATAGACTCGAGCTAACCCACTCGAGCTTTCTTGATAACGTCAGTCTCGAGGCTCCGAAACTGGGCGAACCAAACTGCGACAAACCGGACAAGTCTGTGCTACCTCGTCGTCGACCTCACTCCACTTTCGTTTCTTCTCTTATTCCTCACTTTTTTCCTCCCTGCGGACCGAAGCAACCCCGTCAACAAACGGGAATACCCTCGTTTGCTTGTCCTCGATCGGTTGTTGATTTCATCAGGCTCTCAAGCAACGGTCTATCAGCCTCGTCCTATTGTACAAGACACAATGGACTTTTCATGCTAACTCGATCAATGATTGACATTGATAATCTTGGGTTTGATGGAAGTTCCTTCTTCGCAATTTACCCTAGTTTCAGTTACGCTTATTGCACTCAGGAGCCTTACCCACCCAATAGGAGCCGTCATCAGATTTTCCGACAGGAGTGGAAAAACTGGAAGGTTCTTTGGCCAGCGAGGATAGAAAATACAGCAACGAAAGGATTGAAAGACATCCCAAGACATTTTTTCCTGTGTACCTACAAATCATGACTGTTCGCATTGAAAGCGGACGAGATGCTGGTAGCGACAGAGAGGTCGCTGAAAGAGAACAATGAGGGATTCGCCGCGCTTATCAAACGTGGATCACAAGAAAATCAGACGTCAAATGCACACGAGTATTGGAATTCCGGATCGGGGTTCGATTTGGCACAAACCCGCTTGTACGCAGTTGGTGGAGGCTTGGCCAGAGATCTTGGGATCTGCCGGATGAAGCCGGGGATGAAGAAGCTTGCCCGTGTGGTATCAGTTGTATCTAAGATAGCGGCAGCTGAATCGAAAGCGGAGCATGCCAGGAAGGCATGGACGCGTTATGTCCGATACTTTAGAATCCTGTCTAGCCATTCCCATACGAGTGAAGTAATCTACAGATATATGTGTACGATGAACAAGCGGCAATCTAAACTTCCCGGTGTATACGACCGCCTTGGGTGAGGGAACTGTTGGGACGGTGGAAAAAGACTGAGGGGGGGTCTTGGGGTGGCATAAAAATGGTAGAAGAAAAAGGAACCGGAGACAGGGAACAAAACGAGATATGTCCTGGACTGGACGATGTATGCTTTGTCAGATATCGGATATATCTATGTAGGTCGCTCTGCGGCAGTCCTTTTTACCTCTACCTCCATTTCCAGCTCCCCCTTACAACGTCCTCTCTGATCCTCTTATGGCGGACACACGACCGAGGAAAATTGGTACAATAATTGGCCAGCCACGTTGATGAAAGAATGAGGAATCATTGGCACTTTTGTTCCATTCAATTCGGCAAGCTTTTTCAAAACTACCATCAATCACCGCATGGTGGCCAATCAATGTACTACTCGTCAAATGGATCGAGCTGCCGGACACAGGCGTCAGCACCGACAGCATCCGAATGGCTTCGAACTTGTAACACACAGACACACATACGAGAGTCAACCCAGCACACACCGTGTTGGCTCTTGGGAGCTGAGAGGCTTGCACGACGGAAGTAATTTCCCCGGCGAATTCATGCTCCGTCGAAGGGTGAACACCTTCGGGACACGAGCAAGAGAATGAGCCAGTGACCTGCTGGAGAAAGAGTTAAATAAAAAAGTATATATATACACCTATCGGAGGGAATAAAGTGAAGAGGTGAAATAAAAAGTTGGGAAAGTTTGACACCGAAATGAAAGCGATCCTCTCGAAGCTCGAGACTCTGTCGTACTGCAAACCGGTGATTACTTCTGATACAGCATTTTTACCAGCTTCCTGGACGTAATCGAGAAAACTCATTGTTGTTCGCATAAAAAAAAAGTATTTTCTCGAGGACAGTTCTCATTACATGTTCTCTTATGACAAGTTGAACAAAAAATTGCTTTCTACCATCCGTTTGGAGAAAACGTTGGGAAAAAAATAGAAACATTTTCTCCATAATACCGAAGCTGGTGGCGACGCGGTCGGGGTTTGGCTCTAGTGATACATCGAATTAAGCATCATCAAAAATAAAAGAAAAATGCAAGACTGCTTTTTTTGTTTGGTGATGAGACGCAAAGACTTTCTTGCCAACGTAATACATCATTAAAATGTTATGTACATATTATTACATTTTTTAATATTCTAGAAAACAATTTCATCAATATTTGGAAACGGCAGCTATAGAATTACTTCAGAGACGGTTACCGTCTGAGTTGTTCCACGGCGTACAACCTAGCGTCTGGTGCGTTGATCCGAATCATCAGGGCTAAGAAGTTTTATATTTGTAAGACTCACACGCTCTATGTGAACCTGAAAAATCCAAAGACAAGTGAAAATTCGAAAAATCGTACGTGCTTAAAAAAGAGTTACATTTTATATAAAATTTCGACTATAGTATTTGTCAATGAAAGAGTACTTTATCAAAATAACTTTCAAGTAAATTTAATTTACTGATTAATCTGCTATTTCGGGGCCATGAAGTAGTCCCTTGGCTTCCTCGTGGAGTTAATGTTCGTTCATCGGCTCTTCTTTACGTTATTAAAGGGTCTCTCCTCCCTTAAGGGGTGGAATTGCGATTTCCTTGTAGTTTCATTATCTTTCAGTCAGTGGTTCCTGCATATTTACAATGTTCTCGAGTGTCAACGACTTGTCTCGGAACACGAATAAAGTAGTCGGAAACTTGGCAAAATATCGCAACGGCGACGTTGCGGAAACTTCATCGTCAAACTTTGCGCGCGGATAACTTCTGCGAATTCGAGCTTCGTTTCGCTTCGCTGGACAGTATGGGCTGCCTCGGAGATTAATTTTGTCCGGAAAGCGTGAAGGGAAGTTTGCGTACGAACGCGTGCAAAACAATCAACGACAAGTTCGTAATGGTCCGAATATGAATTTAAAAAAAAACATCGCTAAATCAGTGCAAGGGAGTTCGCTATGCGACTGCCGTGGTCTCTTGTGTTGAGCTGGTTCGGCCTGAGCCAGTACTCGGATGGGTGACCGCACCCACGCGTCGACTTCGTCCAACTGGATCTCAGTCAAAATATCGACACTTTTGAATCGGTTTTCCAATACGTCTTGCGGAATGTCGATTCGACATTTTTTACTCTGAACGGCCTATGCGTCGAGCCACTAATGCTGCACTGTCAATTTGACGCTTCCAGTGTCATTCGCTCTACACTGCCAAAAAAAAAATATTTAATTTAAATAGGACCTATTTAAATTAAATAGGTTTTTAACCTATTACATTAACCTATTTAACATATTAAATTAAATGATTTTATTTATTTTAGCTGTTCTTTTTAAATATTAAATATATTCAAATTGAATGAATAAAGATTCGATTCGAATTAATCTTTATTTGCTTATTACAATATACACTGTAAATCCAAGTGTACTATATGCATAAAGTATTTCATAAGTCCAAAATGAAATGGAACACTTAATTGGGAGTTTTACCACAATGACAAATTTTAACATAACAATTATTATAACAATAAAAATAACAATAACAACAACAAATATAACAATAACAATTAAAATAACAATAACAAATTATAATAACAATAACAATAATAACAATAACAAATTTTGTATCGTAATTCGTCATTCCCTGGCCTTCTAAAATGATTTTTTTCGAAGAAAATATTTTGCCTATACGGAATCGAACCGCAAACTTACGTACCTAAAGCTACGCACGTAGACCAAATCAATCCCTATAATTATTTGTTGTATCACAAAAACTATATCAATTAGTTGATACCATTGTGATAATGAAAAATATATAGCATGTTATTCGATAAACCGCTTTCATAATCACAATGATATTAACATAAACTTAATATTATTATTAGTACATATTGTTATTACACACACCCACACGCCCGCACGCGCGTACACAAACACACACATGCACGCACACACACACACACACACACACACACACACACACACACACACACACACACACACACACACGCACGCACGCACGCACGCACGCACGCACGCACACACACACACACACACACACACACACACACACACACACACACACACATATGTATGAAAATAATTCCTCTCTCTCCATCCTCTCTACACCAACCCCCCTTTGATGTGTGTGTTGCAATAAAGACAAACCATTAGTGCAATCAAATAGAAAAATGGTTGACTCTAGGAAAATTCGATTTAATTTAAATTTTTTAAATTAAATGCATACATTTAGTGAATTCATCTAAATTGTTTTTCGAACAGATGAAACCGAATCACAGATTTATTAGGATTAAATCAAATATTTAGTTATTAGACGATATTAAATAGAATTTGGTTTGAATAATTGAATGTATTAAAAATAAATAATTCCATTAATGGATGCAATAGGAAAAAAAATTGATTTCATGCAAAATCGAGTTAATTCAAAATTTTTAAATCAAATAGACGCGTTTAGTTAATATCAATAGAATTTTTCTGTCAGTGTACGCTAACAATGGCGAATCTTGCAATGACGGCCAAGTATGGGAGAGATTTAGTGACCGTGGCATAGTGAACTGACGTGAACTATACACCGACGGGGTTAACACGCGGCTGGGAATGCACGAGGCCGCACAGACTCTCTTCGTTCCGCCGGAAGCGAACATACGCGATCTTTAACGGACCGAAACGAACTGAAACGGACATGGTGGTCGTCGATTAATGCCCGCGTCACGTAGCGGGCCTTTTCGCTTTGCGATTCTGACGACTACGGGCATGTTCGACCCACATCTATTGCGTCTTTTGTCATATATATATATATACATATATATATATATATATATATATATATATATATATATATATATATATATATATTTGTGTTCCGACTTACTCCAAGCAGTGGCCTTTGTTATCCACATTTGTCGTCTGCATACAGATTAATCGATGCTTGCATTGTGCCACATCCCGCATTACAGCCAGGATGTCATTAATACAGATTAATATTTTTTTCTGATGAGAATATTGAGATGACGAGGTCGGGATTTTTCGCACAATTGATGCCTTGCCAAGCTTTTGAAAAAAGTTTTTTAAATTGAAAAATATTGATAAATAATGAGATTATTATTATTTAAACAAAGTGCCGCCGTTGCTGCATGGCCACTCAATATTCTTGCTATTTAATAACTCAATTCCTGTCGAGAAATATTCTTCGAACAAAATAATCGGAAAAATAATGAAGTATACCTGATCTTTTTGGGATCTGCATGAGCTTCGGACCCTAAAAACAGGTCGATCAATATTTTTTTCTCACGAGAATATTAAGATGACGAGTTGAGGATCTTGTCAAGCTTGACTCAATCTTGTCAAGCTTGACATTCTTTTTTAATTGAAAAGTGTTGATAAACAATGAGGTTATTATTTAAACAAAGTGCCGCCGTTGCCGCATGGCCGATCACTTGATCAGAAATAAAAAATAAAAATGTACCTTTAGTATAATAATGAAACTTTCAACAGACCGGATACTTATGTGAAATGTTGAAAATTACGACAATGACGAGGTGTAGGAAACAGAAAGTTCGATTTTCGACAAAAAAACAACTTTGATCATTTGTTACGCACGAGTTATCTATTCAGTATTCGTTGAGTAAAGTATCGAATGAAAGTAATGTACAATTACACCGAATAAAAATTGTCACGAGAAGTAAGTCTCCTAATATTGTTGCAATCAGTATCTCAATTTGTAGGGTCTCGCGATAGAACTCGAGTCGCGCAAAAGTTCCACTACCGTTCCGCTTCGTTCCAAGGTCCAACTGTCCAGGTCCATTTTGTATACGAAAACGGACAGGTGTACCGTGGGATATATCCTCGTATACCGCCCTGAGACATCGTCTTCAACGGCTGTAGGGTTGGAGGTGGGGAGGAGATGTTCGTACTTTTGTGTTTGCTCACTGTTTCGGTGCAAAGTGGAAGGTCGAATGACGATAAATCTTATGTCGGATGCTCCGTGGGGAAGAGAATCTCTCTGGTTTCGCATTAACACTCGCTCGATATATAGCTACACCTCACTACGTAATACTATACCTGCCACTGTTAACTGTGCACGATGTATATACTAACACTTATATGTAAGGTTGAAACGCGTACTCGTAAGGTGAACTGCCGTTCTCTCTCTCTCTCTCTCTCTCTCTCTCTCTCTCTCTCTCTCTCTCTCTCTCTCTCTCCCCTCCCCCTTCCTCTCTCGCTCTCTCTCCTCCTGCTATCTTCTGAAACTTACGGAACGTAAACTCAGACTTCCAGATCTCCTGGTTACGCTTCAACTTTCAGCAGCTTGACCTCGGCCCTCCCAGCACTCTGAACGCTGCACGCGTATAGCGACTCGAACTGTCGGGCATTATGTAAATGCATTTTTCGATTTTCAGCCCGCATCCCAATTTTCCCACTTTTTTTCCGTAAGCGACGAGTCGACGTTGCCCTACACGCATATTTAATTTGGCATCCGCGTTGGATCATTTTATACCTTTGGGCAATTCGGACTACGGAAACTTTGCAAATTTTCTTATCGATTTTTCAAGCCAGGCCATCAATTTGCACGGATTTTTCGAGCCAGGTAATTGACTATTACCGATTTTTCGAATCACGCCATTGATTTTTACCGATTTTTCGATGCAAGCCATGGGCTTCTACCGATCTGTGGAGCCGTGTCATCGACTTTCAGCAATTTTTCATTCTCATTTCTATGTTCCGATTTGCACCCATGAATAAATTATTTCTTGAGTCAGTTGTCATTTTCTTCTCGCCCACAATAAAACTCCATATTTTGTCCATATCTAGATGACTCAATAATAAACGTCAATAACTAGAAAGAATAAATATACACACACCGGCATACACTAGCCAGAAGTGCTGCACACATGAATTATCAGCGACCCCGAAATTGTTTACAATGTTTCAAAAACACCTAGACCTGAAAAAAACGTAAAAAAAATCTGAAAAAATGTCAACATATTCAAAACGAAACACTGCAACATTTGCCGCTCTTGATATTTTGTCTCTAATTCAATAGTTTTCGAGATACGCCAATCAATTGTTCGGACGATTCTACAAGGTTCGGCCAACAAAATATCAGAAAAAAATTCTGAAAAAATGTAAGCGAATTTAAGATCGAAAATGAAAAGTTTCTCCTTTTGATATTTTGTTATAAACGCCATACTTTTCTAGGTAAGTCATCCTACTCATCAGAGTTTCGTGCGAAAACAGTAAAACAAAATCTCGGAGGAAAATTTGGAAAAAAAACCCAGGCGATCCAGTATAAACTTACGCAACTTTTTACATCTTTGACATTTCCTCTTAAGCCCTGTAGATCTTGAGTTACGTTGCATTTTCCAAAATTTGTCTTCTTTAGCCAAAAATGAAATAACTTTGCGACAAAAAATCGTACGAAACTTAAAAAAAAACGAAAATGGAACTTCTGCTACGCCGTTCTCGACGGTCGAAAAAAGCCGAAAAACAGTCACGTACAAAAGTGCATACCTGGTCGAAAAAAAATCATAAAAAATATTTCAAAAAAGCAAAACAAAGCTGAATTTATCCCCTCCAAAACGCCGTTCGGTAAATTTGATTATCTTTTTTTTGACGAATCTCTTTAACTTTTAGTGAGGCAAGAAATATCGACGGGTGTATCCCAACTTTTGACCGGCAGTGTATGTCTATACAGTGAAACTCTTCATAATGGTAGAGGTATTAATAAATAGGTATATGCAGCGCACAACGTGAATGCACTGTCGAGTGACGCATGACGCGTGTACCACGAGACATCTGACGTCCTAGAGCCCTTGTGATCGCATGTGAATAAGGGGTATCCCAGCTCAACCTAGACAACTATTTCCTTCATCATCGTTGATTATGAATTTCCACAGTGGAAAATCCCATTTCTGATCTCATAAATGCCGCACTTTTCTTTTCAACCCCCCCCCCCCCCCGCCCGTTGCCTTTTTGCGGCTGCAAATAATCGAAAAATCTACGCGGGTCGTCTTTTAAATTCTGAAAAAAATTTCGAAATTTTTAACACCCGTTTTCCGAATTTTTCACCAAAGCTGAACATGTGCTTCCGATATTTACTATTTTTTTAAGCAATTTCAATTTTGGGGATGGTTATTCGATAATTTGGAAGCCAGTAAGAGTACTTTGTCGGTCTTGCAAGTAAAAAGAAACTTGAAATATATGGTTTCAGATTAAATTCAATAACCGGTATGATGTATATGTAGACCAAAAAAGAACTCTTCTGACTTTCAAACTGTCAAACCATCATCCCCAAAATCGAAGTTTCACTCAAAATCTCTATCACAATCGAATAAATAGTAAATATCGGAAGCGCATGGTGAAAAATGTACAAACCAGGTCGAAAATGTAGCTTCATTTTTTTCAGCATTTAAAAAACGGCCCGAGTGAACGTTTCGATTTTTTGCAGCTGCAGAAAGGCAAAGGGTGGGGGAATTTTTTTGCAAGAATACCATGTTTTTACACCAGAAGTGAGATTTTCCACTACGGAAATCTTCAATCAACGATGATGGGGAAAATAGTTGTCTGACAAGGAACATCACTGGAGTGTCCGCCTTCGACTGTTTTGAAACTCGTATATGTGATAAAGCATTGAAAACCATGAGACACGTATTTTTTTTTATCGGCGAAAAAACGGTTTTAAGGGGGGAGACCATCCCTCGGAGAAAGGCATGTCGCGGGGTGACTTTGCAGTGTCACCCACAAATATTCCACCTATCTGAATGGAAGAAAAACCAAAGTTCTTCTAATGTAAAGCGATGAAAAATCCACTATAGATGTAATGAAAACAAAATTATTTAAGAGATGACACGCCTTTCTTTGAGGGGTGGTTTCCCCTCTTAGAACCGCTTTTCCGCCGATAAAAAAAGGTGTCTAATAGTTTTCAATGCTTCATCACATATGTGAGTTTTAACAAGACGAAGGAGGACACTCAAGTGATGTTCCTTGTGAGTTCAGCTGGAATACCCTATATATATATATATATACAGGGTGTCCCAAAACTGTATGCGTTCCCTGACATGGGGGGTTGGGGGTAAAATTCTGAGTCGATTGATATAAGCATGCATGGGTCTCAGATCAACCCCGGAATTATCATTCATTTCTAAAGGCGGACGCACCTGATTGGCCCGCCTTTGAAAATCAATAATAATTCAGGGGTTGATCTGAGACCCACACATGCTTATATCAATCGACTTAGAATTTCACCCCCAACCCCCCATTTCAGGGAACACATTCAGTTCTGGGACATCCTGTATATAGCTACGAAAGTGGAGAACTCGCTTGTCCAGCAGGTTGACCAGATAGTTATATCAATGCTCGTCCACCGTAACGATAATTAGGTTGGAGAGCTCGGGCGTGGCTCTATCCATTTCCCTCTCGTGTTTGTCGGATTTTGCGCGTGCAACGACGTACTTCTATTTGAACCCCATACACATATGCGTGCGTAATCCACTGGCAGATTATCACACACCTCGACTCGTGGCCCAATTATTTCAACGCGGCAAAAAAAAACGCGCCTGAGCCACGACAAACGTCGTTCGTGTTGATTTATTAGCAGCGGAGATGATGCTGGAAGTTTCCTCTCGAAAAAATTCGCTTTTCGGCAGCTCGAAGAGATTCAAAAAATCCGGAATAGTTAAACGAGAATTAAAAAAAAAACGTACAAGCGACCGCTCCTATGCGATCGTACGGTTTTTTTTGGAATGTAACGCACGTTCGCGTATTTTCGCGGGACTTTTTGCGAGGAAAGCTCGCACTTTGCAACTCGACGTGCAACCATCTGATCGCGAGTATAAAAAAGATAAAATATTTTTTTTAAACGCACCAACCGCGATGTTTCATATTCGACATTCCGGTTGGCTTGTCCAAGCTCGCGGCCACGCGCGAATCGCACGCAAAAATAATGGAAAGCCGCCTCCGCGCCCGTGACGATATCGAGGTACGTATGAAACTCGTAAATGGAAAAACAAAAACGCGTCGCGCGATCGACCTCGTGTCTGTCTCGTTTTTTGACGTTGTACGGACAATAAAGCGCGGTTTCGATTTTGCATTGGAAACGACGAGCGGGGGGGAGGGAACGGAGGGCGATGGATGTCCTTGCACGGGGAATTAGTACGTCGTTCGATCGCGGGAAGATAATATTTAATGTCGAATCGCGCGATCGTGTCGTATACGTCGTTCGATATGCACCGGCGCGATTTTTTTTTGTTTTGTTTTTTTTCGCTTTGGTTCGAATGCGGTGCTTGACGTGGCCTGGTCGTGAACGATCGACAAAAAATTGTCGATCGAAAAATGATTGGATTAGTACAGGGCGAACGTTACGAACGTTCGATTGGTCGTCATCGTGCGATGGAAGCTACCTCTGGATGAATAATTGTCACCAGGATTCTATATTTGTTCGATTTTGATAACAATATTTTCAAATTTTTTTTCCGATGACGGCTTTGGGATGACGAGGTTGGGATTTTACATGAAATTGATACGTAGTTTTGCGAAGTTTGAGTTTTTTTCTTATTGAAAAGTATTGATAAACAACGAAGTCATTATTATTTAAACAAAGTGCCGCTTTTGCTGCGGGGCTAATCGGTGAAGGTGCTTCTGGCAAATAGGTTGATTTGGAATTCAAAGTAAAATAGTGTACCTTTAGTATGAAAATTCAAATTTCGTGTTATCGGATGCTGTTTGAAATTTTGAAAATTACGAAAATGGCATGGTGTGGAAAAAAAGGTTTATTTTCGACCAAATAGTGAGTAATCATTTGTCATTTACAAATGGATAAACTTATCAAAAAAACATTCGGTCATAAGACAGATGCGATAAATTATGCTCTGCTCGAATTTGAAGTGAATCGGATCAATGGATTTTAAAATGCATCTCTCCCCGTTTCGTAAAACGTAGTTTCGAGAAAAACGCAAAAAAACACACTGGGCGATATGGGTCATCACAAAAATCTTCTTAAGGCGTTACCCCCACTTGTAGCGCAAAAAAAGGCCTTTTTCATGAATTTTTTAAAGAAAACTACAAAACTTTTTTAATCGATCAATATACCATCTTAAAGAACACATCTTGAAGAACTTTCAGTAATTTTTTTATTGAAAAATATTACATTGTTTAGTGGCAAATGGCCGTCAATGAAATAATGTTTTTATATACACGGTTTGCGGTGACCAACATTGCGGCGAAGTGGATCATCTGAAAAAAAAAAATGCGGATGGATTTAGTCAAATATAAGTATAAACTAGTCTTTAATCGAAGGATTTAAAAAAATATTCATTTTTCACAAAATGGCGGACAGTCAAAGTTAATGGTTCGATTTTAACGAAAAAAAAACGGCCGTTTCTTGGCTATAAAACGGCCATTTTTTCGAAAAAAAAATCGAACGATTAAAGACTACATTTTTATGTATTAAATAAGCCTGCAAAGTTTCAAGAAGATCGGTTCATTAGTGTTCGAGTAATCTTGGTCACCGACTTCAGAAATGCCATTTGGAGAAAAACGCGTTTAAAGTTTCAATTTTAGTTTACACGAAGAAAATATTTTTTTTTGTAAACTTACATAGAGTCATCTATTCCGGGCCCATACAGAAGTATGGGCCCGGATACTTATACTTCAAAAAAATGCAATAAAAAAAATTGATTTTTTTCAAAATCGCAAGTGGGGGTAACCCCTTAAGGCTAGCTCGTGGCCGAAAATAAGAATTTTCGTGAATTTTTTTCTGGGCAAACGTGCAGGGTTCTAATTTATTTTTGACGTTCAAGAGCACGGTTTCAAGTATCTTTCTAAATTTGGATAAGGTTCCACCCCCAAGGCACCCCCCCCCCCCCCTCGATCGAGCTGAAATTTTGCACAAACCTTCAAAAGGAATTTATCCTTTTTTTTACGCGCGCCGACCATATCTATATCTGCTACGTCTCCGTTCATACCTATATATGTTATCGCGCCCTCCGTTTTGTCCAAACAAACCTAAACAGACACAAACAAACCCAATCACAAAAACTATTGCGCGTCGCCAAAAATCCCTTTAGGGGTTGTCTTAAAATATTAAAAGGAAGGTTGGTGCAAAATTTCAGCTCGATCGAGGGGGGGGGGGGGGGAGGGAGGGGAGTCGGAACCTTACCCCAACATTTTTGTGTTGAAAAATATTTATAAATGTGGTACATACAATGGTTTGTGCAGATCGCTGTTAGAAAAAAAATCCATAATACTCAGAAAAAAATCATTCGAAATTTAAATAAATCTAACGCCTTCAGTTTTTGCATAAAATTATCCAGTGCTTGGACGAAGGATTTGGTAAAATATTGATTTTTGAAAAAAGGCCCGCAGTCCGAACTGCAGGTATCGATTTTCGGTTAAAAAAACGTTCTATTATCGTTGATGAAAAATAACCATGCATCGAAAACAAAATTCCTTCTATTAAGCACTGCTTTTTGATATGTAAAAAAAGCTTGTAAAATTTGAATTTGATCGGTGCAGTGATTTTCAACATGTGGTGATCACCGATTTTGAAAAAGTCATTTCGAAAAAAAACCCGTTCAACTCGGTAAATTTTTTCGAATTTTCACAAAATCTTCGCTGCATATTAATTCCAAGACCCTAGACTATGTAAGTAGCAATCGAAAATCGTATTCCTGACATTCCAAGCCTATCCAGACCGGTTCAAAAAACAAACTCGGCAGTTCGTGACCAGCGAAATGAAATGGCCAAAAAACATCGATATGCAATCGAATTCGCCAACGAAACACGAACACGTTCACATTTCGTTGCGTACATAACAAAACTAAATTATCGGGTGACAACTCATCCTCGAAATATTCGAATAAACATTACTCTCACGGACGATTATTTACGATTGATTATTCATTTGCCAGTCGCCATGCATCGTACGCTCGCGAGTCTAAAACGATATACTTTTCGATATTCGATGTTCGCGTCTCGTTTTGGCACGCAACGCAATTGTTATTACGTTTGTTATATGGATGTAATGCAGAATATTCTCACCTACAGAATAATTCATGAGCGGGAAAATATTTTCAATATCACGCTTTGTTGGAGCGGTTTTCGCTGTCACCATGTACATGCATCGCGTTTCGTCGATGTCACAGCTAAACGTTTCTTGATCCGCGGGCCGCGTGTGTATTTTATGCGATATAAATATATATAAGGATATATTATGGGACATTCGACGCCATTTCACCTAGCCCGTGACCCCGACCATTTTTGGTTTTCCTGATTTTTTGTTGTAAAATTGGAATATCCACACCAATTTTTAGATTTTTATCTCTTCGCTTTCAGGAGTTATAATTTTTCAAAAAATGTCGATTCCCGAAGTTTTGGAAACCTTTAAACACTGATAACTCCTGAACTAATTGAGATAACGACAATCGTCACCATATATTTTTTTTCATTTTAAAGCATACTTTCGTTAAAAAATATGAAAAATATCAATTATCAATGTCAACGTGTTGTTTTGCTTCTGAAGTGAAAACTTTTTTTTTAAGATGATTACCTTTTTTATTGTTTTTTCTAAAAATTATTTAAAATAGAGTGACCCATTCTATGATTTTTAATACTAGACTCATCGTGGGCCCATTTTTTTCTATTTTTTCGCATGAATCATATTTTTTTAAGAAGATTTCTATTATTTTAATCTCCAATAATGTTATAAATGTTTTGTGATTTCCAATTCGGCTTCGACAGGCCTGAAACGGTTTATTTTTAATATGTGTGGAATTTGACGAAAAAAATGATTTTGAATCAAAAATCGGAATTTGACGGGAAAAAAATTATTTTCAATACATTTTTCCACGAAAGTATGCTTCAAAATGAAAAAAAAATCATATAGTGACATTTGTCGATATCTGAATTAGTTCAGCAGTTATCAACGTTTAAACGTTTCCAAAACTTTCGAAATCGACATTTGTCGGAAAATGATATCTCCTAAAAAAAGAAGAGATAAGAATCTAAAAATTGGTGTGGATATTCCTTTCATGGGGTACAATTTTACAAAAAAAAACCAGGAAAACCAAAAATGGTCGGCGTTACGGACGAGGTGAAATGGCGTGGAATGCCCCATATATATAGCTGTTCAACGCCTCGCGTCCTGGTTTATCCTATACCGTTTTATGGATTTTTGAGAATGGTTTAGCGATAACCAAAGCATGTATATAACGGGGTTAAAAGAAAATCATCGCTCGCCTTGAGGCGGCGTCTTATATTTTTATATAAATCGCTGCTCGATTTATTTATATATATATATGTATATAATCATTTTATATAAAACTCTCATCTCTATGGAAAAATGTAACTTGACTACCATACATGTGTGTGCATATATGGGTCTGCAGTAAGAGAGATAAATAATGTTCACTCCTCTTTTATTTCCTCTCTCTCTCCCATCTCTTTTATCGATGGGCATATATTTATATATCAATCGTTTCATAGAAAACTCACCATCTTATACACATATACTTATAGCCATTCTAACCTAGCAGACTTAAGAGAAAACTTTTCTTACAAAAGTTACATCGTTCGAAGGGAGTCATCAAGTGATGGCTACGAGATTCATCCAGATGAAGGCGCATCAGAGATTTCAAGGTCACCTCCGTTTTTTTTTTTTTTTTTTCAAATGGGACCACTTTTTTGCAGTATTTTATCAAGCAACTACAAATAAGTTCACACACCAAATTTCAAGACGCTTCATCAAGATTTAGAATAAAAATCGATTAACAAAAAATGTCAATGCTTTTAGCCTAGAATCGGTTAGAAGAAACGGTGCAAACACGTACTCCTACAAAACGTCCTCAAAGCGATGGTCGCCAGTTTCAATGCACGCTTGCAATTTTATTCGCATTGCGTTGCATTTTTGTGATCTTCTCCGTATATTAGGATCAAATCGACTTGCTCTGGATAAGAAAACATTTTGCGGAAAATTTAATTCTGTACTGACAGAATGAAATTTTGTCGTAGTACTTTTCATTGAAGAGAACACATATTATTATCGATAATACAAACTTCTCACTGCTTTTCAAAACAATTTGATAAGATTCGTAGTTGTGAACAATGTAAACAAAGCCATACGACTTACCTGGATTTTTCTTAGTATCAAACTATTAACCCTTTGCACCCGATAGGTGACTTTCCCTCACCACTTTCTATCCGAGCCAAAAAGGCCTCGAGTGCAAAGGGTTAAATCAATTTGAGCCTGTTCGTGAATACAGACTGGCGTGATCCATAAGACAATACCATCAATGCAAATCAGATTGCAAGCGTGTATTGAAAGTGGAGGCCATCACTTCGAGCACCTTTTATAAGAGTGAGTGTGTGCACCGTTTTTTAAATCGTTTCAGGGCTGAAAACATTGAAATTTCTTTTTTATCGATTGTTTTACACATCTTGAAATTTGATGTATAAACTTATTTTTAGTTCCTTCATAAAAAAAAAAGAAAAAAGAAATAGTGGTCCTATCTTAACAATGGAGGCGACCTTCCAATCTCCGAAGGGCCTCCACCTGGATGAACCTCGAGGCCACCACTAGATGACCCCTTTCGATTTTTTGTAAAAAAAAATTTCGCCTAAGTCTGATAGGTTGGGAAATATTTTTACTGCTAATCGTTGTTGCCTCACCCTATATATATACAGGGTGTCGCTCTTATCTCTGCCACCCGAAATAACTCGGTAACTATCGACCTCACAAAAAAATGTTCCAAACAAAAGTTGTACGTTGTGAAGGGGGCCATCAAATGCGACCAATTCTTTTTTTATTTCGGTGGAGGCGCTGACGCACAGTGAAGGTCACCTCCATTTTTTTAATGGAATGGTACATTTTTTCATCCATCTTATGAGGCACCTCAAGCCGTATAAAAACCATTAGGGGGTCAAAGTCGTTCAAGGTCATTCAAGGTCAGTTTCGATTATGCAAATCTAAATATCTCGGATCACTACCAAATATTTGGTAGTGATCCGAGATATTCAGATTTGTATTTCATTTTAATAGGTGACCTTGAACGACTTTAAACAACTTTGACCCGTAAATGTTTTTTGTGCGGCTCGAGGTGCTCCACAAGATGGTTGAAAAAAATGTACCATTCCATTTGAAAAAGTGGAGGCGACCTGTACTGTGCGTCGGCGCCTCCACCGAAATAAAAAAAAATTGGTCGTATTTGATGGCCCCCTTCACACCGTACAATTTTTGTCTGGAACATTTTTTTGACATCGATCATTTAAAAAGATAAGAGGGACACCCTGTATATATATATATATATATATATATATATATATATATATATATATATATACAGGGTGGACCATTTAACGTGACCACCTCAAATATCTCCATTGCCTTTGGAGTGACGAAAAAAATGTCAGGAGACAATTTGATTGATTTCGAAGGGCTGATACAGTGGTAAAAAATTCATTTTTGTCAAGGTCGTAGTTTTTGCATTCTCAAGGTCATCAATGGTTTTTCAAATGGGAACATTTTTTTTATTGAGACTATGTAGCTGATATTCAGACGAATCCAACGACCTATGATATCATGACCGTGAAATGATTTTTCACCAAAATACACGTGTAAAAATGGGAAATCGTGATGGTATTGAAAATAAGAATATCCGAATAATGTAATTGAATTTATTGTTCATGAAATTTATTGTAACAAATGTTCGAAGTGATACCCATTAACCTCGACACATTTTTGAAGACGTCGGACGAATGATTCTCTTGACCCTCGAATAGGTCCTGGTGTGATAGCGGCGCAGGTTATCCAACGGATAACGGATCAATCGTTTCTCAAGTGGGAATATGTCTTTTTTAAATTGAAACGTTGTAGCTGGTATTCAGGCGAATCCAACGACCTATGATATCATTTTAAGGTCATGATATCATTAAAAAGAACATGTTCCCATTTAGAAAACCATTGATGACCTTGAGAACGCAAAACTTATGACCTTGACAAAAATGAATTGTTCACCACTGTATCAGCCATCCGAAATCAATCAAATTACCTCCCGACATTGCTTCGTCACTCTGAAGGCAACGAAAATTTGGTGTGGTCACGTTAAATGGTCCACCCTGCATATAGGAAAACGTGATTTTTAAGCACTCCGTCTACTAGGACCGTCCCCACAGCAGCCTATCGGCGCCATACTCGTGGAAGTTGACACCGTTGGCACGCAACGAAAATTCAGTTCCATTCCTTATCTTTATTATAATCGAAAACGATATTTTCGTAGATGATACTTTTTATTATAATCGAAAATGATATTTTCGTAGATATGTTTTATTATAATCGAAAAATATATTTTGTAGATTCAGATTATTGATCAGTAAATAAGGAGCCTAAGAGAATGTTCGCGTATTTTTTGCATCCTAAATCTGACAGAATAAATTTGGGAGATGAAAAAAGAAAAAAAAATTGTTACATTCCAACGATGCTTATATCAACGTCATCAATACTCAATATTACGTTACGCCAGTGTTTCAAAAATTACCTTCAGATGAATGTGGGCATATTCATCTGCTGATAATTTCCGGGACCGTCCTGTGCCCGAAATCAACGATCCGTTGAAAAAAAATTCAAAGATCCGCCCTCAAAGCCGCCGGACGTGCTGATAGCCAACATTGCTTAGATATAACGAGTTGAGAATATCTTTTTTCCATCTATAGATATACATACATATATGAAAAAAGATTTTTCATATATATATATATATGTGTGTGTGTGTGTGTGTGTGTGTGTGCGCGTGTGCGTGTGCGTGTGCGTGTGCGTGTGCGTGCGCGTGCGCGTGCGTGTGCGTGTGCGTGTGCGTGTGCGTGTGCGTGTGCGTGTGCGTGTGCGTGCGTGCGTGCGTGCGTGTGTGTGTGTGTGTGTGTGTGTGTGTGTGTGTGTGTGTGTGTGTGTGTGTGTGTGTGTGTGTGTGTGTGGGTGGGTGGGTGGGTGGGTGTGTCTACGAAGTGGTAAGTATTCTGTAAAACGGTCCATAAGATCCATCGCGCCCCGTCTCCATCTATACTCTTTTGCTTCTCCAGGGCGCCGCGCGCCCCGAATGATTTACGGAACTTCCGGGAGCCGATAAGATACGTTTTCCCACCCTTCTACCGCCCGTTACAGCCCTTATATTGGGGGTGCTCTTTTCGAGGGTCTCGCGACCGCGAATGGAAGCGAGGAGTAGAAATTTCGCCTCTGCGCGGTAACCCCCCCCCCCCACCGCTCCACTCTTCGAATAGCACAGTGAATAAGGAAAGTAAGGAAGAGATTGGGGGCGATCTCTCACGTTTAATCCATCGTGTATGCGCCATCCCATTAATATTCAAAGTTTGACGCGACCGATCGTATATGTATAGCGCAACGAGAAGGGCGAAAGGGGTTGTTCGTCTTAATCGCTGGGATTTCAGGCTTCGATGAGCCAACGCGAAATTGAAATCTCACAGTCATCCCCGATAAGTTAATTAATTCGCTCGCCCTCACGCGTGTCCCGTACGACAACGGGTGTGCCTCTCGTTAGTAAAAAATCATGACGAAGCACGTGATCAACGAGAAGAATAATCGATCGGATGATCGGAGGAGGAACGGCACTGCGACGAGCCGGAAAACATCGTTTTTCCGGATTTTGTTTTGTCTACTAGATTACTTATTTGGGAGTTGGAAAAAAGGTATGCTATTAAGCATACATTGAACTTATTTCTTGGATTTTTTAATGAAAAAAAATCATGAACATTAACAATGTTATTGAGGTATAAAGAGCCCCTGGATAAAAAATGTGGTCCAACGGCCGGATCGATAACCCGGCAATGATTGGTCTGACAAATAAAAATAAAAAAGTTTTACCATGTATGTAAATGTAGTTCTGGTAGTTGGTGGCCATTTTTCGAAGCAAAAAAAATCACGAATTGACGGGTGTTAAAAGAAAGTGTTATTTTGGCGAAATTTCTACTTATATTCGGGGGCTTACGAAATAACAAATGTCGAAAAACAGTGGCTACGTGCAACGATAGCGGATAATTACGTAAATGTTTGGTTGTTTAACTCAACGTTGACACACTGGGTCATTTTGACCCGGAAAAATTTGAAATAAATTGCTTACTCTCCCAAAATTGAAAGTTTTTTACAATTGTTTACAACAATTCAATTTTATACTTTCCGAATTTCAATTATTCTGACATATTAAGAAATGTCAATGTATCCCTGATATTTTTTCATTAAAAACCGACCGAAAGGTTTTTAATGGCAGGTGGATGAAGTACCATCCGGGTAAAATTGACCCACAAGGAAAGGTTGCGAGGTCGATCTCTCCGATTTCGATGAAATTTAGCATGCTTGTAGAATGGATAAAAATAGGCGACACGTATTTTTTTATATCTGCGCAACCCGATTTTTAAGGGTTGAAACGCACACTCGAAAATTGGGGTGTTTTTCGTTTTTCATCGATAACGGTACGAGATATGAAAAAAAATTCACATTGCAACAATGTTTATTTTTTCGTGTACTATACATTGGAGATGAGAGCGATAACGTTATCGACCAAAAACGAAAAACACCCCTATTTTCGAGGGTGCGTTTCACCCTTTAATAATCGGGTTCCGCAGATATAAAAAAATACGTGTCGCCTATTTTTATCCATTCAACAAGCATGCAAAATTTCATCGATATCGGAGAGATCGACCTCGCCTTTCCTTGCCAGTGTATAAAAGTCGTGACTTTAATATAAGTTTGACAACGAATGCTTAAAATTGAAAATCGGACAATTATAGCCAGATTTATGATTCTGGCTAGGTCGAGAAAAGTCGTTTCGAGAGAAACGAGATCGAAAGTTTTAGTATACGTATACGTATACTAAATCGTCTGTAACTTGGTCAATTTTCAATATTTTAACTGGAATGATTTTTCACACATTCTTGAATTTTTATACTTTGACAAAGTGCAAAAAAATGTTTTTTTTTACCCGTCACAGTGGTGTCCCGCCTGAATACGCGTTGTTGCGCATCGATGGGTAATCAATCAAACGATTGAATACTATTGAATACGAGTTGCGAGAAATAAAAAAAAAGTACTCGATCGAATGATCGAATATCTCAACGCGCTATCAATGCGAGGAATCCATTCTTTTTATCGGACCCAAAAATTATCGCGATCTCTGACACTGTTAACTCTTTATGCATATTGGATCAGAAAGGACACATCATTTCATTTTGTGGACAAAACGGAAAATACTTTCGGGTCGCAGCGATCGGATGTACGTTGATGTCCCTTGTCTATTGCTTTGCAAAAAAAACAGTTCTTCAATTGGACCGCCAT